>OU015526.1:1103182-1188182 GCA_907165065.1 Caprimulgus europaeus | reverse complement strand
CTGCAGGTCATCAGTGACTTTGGAGACTGCTCCAAGCAGGCACAAGGAAGAAGAGAGAACAAATGGCCTTATCCAGGACACCCAGCTCTGTCATCCAAGGGTTCCTTCATGTCCGTGAAGTTGTGAATTGCTGCACTCTGTGGCTCCTTGGCTATTGCAACAAGCCTTGAGGGAGCCAAAGACAGCTGTGAGCATAATTTAGAGCTCCCTAGAGACCAGTCTGGAGGTCCTTTGAGTGCCAGACCAACTTGAATTGGCCAGAAGAGCAGGCACAAAGCCATCTTTGCCCAGCTTTGTGCCAAGCACAGCTCTGCTGGAGCATCAGGCCAGGGTAATTCTCTGAAAAAAGCATCTTTTCTTTTTCCTTTTCTGTGGTAATTACTGGGTTTTTTGCTCTTCTGTCCTTGGATGAGGTGCAACGTTAGTGCACAGCCTGGGGCTGGGCCCTGTAATGGGGTGAAAATGATTTCAGAAGATGAAGGGGAAAACCAATGCCCCTGAGATCCCAAATCCTCCTTTAGCTCTTGCAAATTTCTTCCCTGCTTTCCACATAAATGTTAATTCAGATCAAAACACATCCTGCAGTGGAGCTTTCCTCACACAGATCCACTGGATGATGCTGTTGTGGCTGAGCTCACACGATGCCCTTCACTCCACAGAGACATTAATCTGGGTTTTCACAGAATCCCAGACTGGTGGGGTTGGAAGGGACCTCAGGAGATCATCCAGTCCAACCCCCCTGCCAAAGCAGGTTCCCTACACCAGGTTGCACAGGAAAGTGTCCAGGTGGGTTTGAACATCTCCAGAGATGGAGACTCCACACCCCTCTGGGCAGCCTGGCCCAGGGCTCCAACACCCTCACAGTGAAGAAGTTTTTCCTTCAGTTTCTCTGGAACTTCTGGTGTCCCAGTTTGTGCCCATTGCCCCTTGTCCTGTCACTGGGCACCACCCAGAAGAGCCCGGCCCCATCCATTTGGCCCCCACATTTCAGATATTGACAGACATTGATCAGATCCCCTCTCAGTTTCTCTGCTCCAGGCTGAACAGTCCCAGCTCTCTCAGCCTCTCCTCACACAGGAGATGCTCCAGGCCCCTCAGCATCTTGTGGCCTCCACTGGACTCTCTCCAGAAGATCCCTGTCCCTCTGGAACTGGGGAGCCCAAAACTGGACACAACACTGCAGATGTGGCCTCACCAGGGCAGAGCAGAGGGGGAGGAGAACCTCCCTCGACCTACTGGCCACACTCTTCTCAATGCACCCCAGGACACTGTATTGCTGAGTACAACTTTCAGTTGGATTCAATGATCTTAAAGATCTTTTCCAACCAAATTGATTATGTGGGTCTTTCTTTCTTTCTTTCCTTTGCCTGGCTGCTGATTTTCACAGCACTTGTAAGAACTTCAAGTGGTGTTGACAGCATGTAGACACCCACACTGCCAACGCTGGTCCCTTCTTGTGCTAATGATCTGTGCTCCACTAGCTGTGCAGTCAGAGCAATAACGTGTGACTCCTCTCAACTCTCTTGGCTGTTTGCTTTCTGATGAGACAAATGCATGGTAGAAGTAATAATTCCCCTCATCCATCATAGCTCTGCTGGAGGCATCTGTGCCCTGGAGGCATCACTCCCACACTCAGCATCTTGGACACTTTCAGCTGCTTTGTGCAATGGTCTGATCATTTCTGTATTCTATTTATCTAATGTTTGAAAGATCTGAGAGGAGGAAAGGGAACAGACACACACATTGAAGATGCAGTGATAGAGAAATCGATTTCACTCTGAAATGTGATGACAAATGTTGTACCAGAATCTTGATTCCACTCTGGTGTTGAAAGAGCCTCGTAAAAGCAAAGGCATCCACAGCAGTGGGACTGGAGATGTAACCTCCTCCCAGTTCCTGCTGGAGGAGCTGCTTTCAGGGCAGAACCAAAGGAGAATTCCTGCAGAAGACTGCAACTATGGCCAACAAGGGACACAGGGGTCAAGAGCATAACAGTGAGAGGTGCCTCCTTGAAGGTCAATTGCCTTGCACATGGAGATGCCTACAACAACCCTACAGGCAAGAACACCCCTGTGGTGAAGGCAGCCTCTGGCATCCTTTGGTCTCTCTGATATGACTCTGGGACAAGGCCAAATGCAAGGTCCTGCACCTGGGTTGGGACAATCCTAACCACAAACACAGGCTGGGCAATGAGTGACTTGAGGCCAGCTCTGAGGAGAAGGACTTGGGGTGCTGGGGGAGGAGAAGCTCAACACGAGCTGGCACCGTGCGCTGGCAGCACAGAGCCAAGAACCGTGTCCTGGGCTGCACCCAGAGCAGCGTGGGCAGCAGGGCCAGGGAGGGGATTCTGCCCCTCTGCTCTGCTCTCCTGAGACCCCCCCTGCAGTGCTGCCTCCAGTGCTGGGGCCACCAACAGCACAAGGACATGGAGCTACTGGAGCCAGTGCAGAGGAGGCCACCAGGATGATGCCAGGGCTGGAGCAGCTCTGCTGTGAGGACAGGCTGAGAGAGTTGGGGCTGTTCAGCCTGGAGAAGAGAGGCTCCAGGGAGACCTTCCAGTGGCCTCCCAGTACCTGAAGGGGCTCCAGGAAGGCTGGGGAGGGACTTTGGCCAAGGGCAGGGAGTGACAGGACAAGGGGTGATGGCTTGAAAGTGGCAGAGGGGAGATGGAGCTGAGATGTGAGGAAGAAATTCTTTGGTGTGAGGGTGGTGAGACCCTGGCCCAGGTTGTCAGAGAAGCTGTGGCTGCTCCTCCCTGGAAGTGTTCTGGGCCAGGTTGGATGAGGCTTTGAGCAACCTGGTGTAGTGGAAGGTGTCCCTGCTGCTGGCAGGGGGGTTGGGACTGGATGATCTGTAAGGTCCCTTCCAACCCAAACCATTCTGGGGTTCTATGACATGGACTATTTCTCCCTCTCTCTGCCCCAGCACCACTGCTGTCTGTGTCACTCTGGGGTCTCCTCGTGCTTGTTCAGGGCAGGTTAAACTCCCTGGGGTGAGTTACACCGTGGTGGTAGGGCTCATTTCCCCCCCTCCACTTCTCATTGCAAGCTCCACAGTGAAAGCTACTGAGAGCAAATATTGGGCAAGGTGCTCTGTTCCAGAAATAAACTCAAATGCTTTCCTAATTTCCTAACATAATACGCTTTCCCCTTTTATTTTAATAAAAATAACAATAAAACAAAGCACCCTTTCTCCATTTCTTTCTTTTTTTTTCTTACACAAACACATAATCCTGGTGCCTTAATGTCTCATCAAGAAAATCCAGACTGGAGGTTGCAGCCAGGACTCTGTGTCACCTAGATATTTTGGACACATAGTTGGACTCACATACGTACACACTTTGCCTTCCCTACCTCAGCAGGACAAGACTTCAGATCTTTTCTTGCATCCACAAACTGGAATGGACACACTGAGCCTCAGCAGGGAAAGGTCATTTCCACTCATTGACATTCAAGCTGTCTCCCCATCTGCACCCTTCAAGTGATATTTATATTTCAAGAGCATCAGCCTGACTGAGAAGAAACTTTCCATTCATCAGGATTTCTGGGAAGAAGGAACTTTCACACCTGTAAGAATATGAAGTTTTGACAGAAAAAAAATAACCAAATCTTGATGTATCTTCTCCCAATGGGCCCTGCCCTGTTGTTGAGTTGAAGCTGCTGGTTGTCCTGTGATGTGGTTTCCCAATAAGAGAAGGGGTTTGTGAGCATGCACGTTGGACATGGGTGTGTGCATCTGTTTCCCATCTTCCCACTCTTCAGTTAATAATTTCTGGGCCTTTTACCCAATTTCAATTCAATTTCAGAGTGGGACTGCACTTTTTTCTTTTAAATATAATATTCCTGGATTAAAACAGTCAGGTAAGAAAAGAAAAATGGAATTAACAAATTAAGGGACAGCTCAAAAGTGCTCAAGGCTTACAAGACAGAAGAGACTGACACAGTGAAAGAAGGAGCTGGAGGAACACTTAAATTCTCTTCACATGTCCACATGGTCATGATTTTTCCTTCCCAACCTGAGAAAAGAGCAGGAGCAAACATCTCAAGATCAGGGTCACACAGACCAACGCTGAGAGTCTACAGGGTCAATACATTTCTAAAGCTCTTTCTGCAATGGGATCTCAAATCACAACTAGGAATCCTGCTCACCACAGCAGTGGAGATGATTTGGTACATTAATAACTCACAGGAAAAGACCTCTGAAGACTCTGAGATAGAGAGAGATTCAGACAGAGAGAGTCAGTCTCACATCTCACAGCATCCCAGAGTTGCCTGGGTTGGAAAAGACCTTTCAGATCATCAAGTCCAACCATGAACCCAACACTGCCCAGTCCCCACTGACCCATGTCCCTCAGCACTGTGTCTACACGACTCTTCAATCCCTCCAGGGATGGGGACTCCACCACTGCCCTGGGCAACCCCTTCCAATGCCTCAGAACCCTTTCAGCAAAGAAATTCTTCCTCACATCCCATCTCAACTGCCCTGGCCACAACTGGAGCCCATTTCCTCTTGTCCTGTCCCTTGCTCCTTGGTTGAACAGACCCACCCCCACCTCTCTCCACCCTCCTCCAAGGGACTTGGACAGAGCCACAAGGTCTCCCCTCAGCCTCCTTTTCTCCAGGCTCAGCACCCCCAGTTCCCTCAGCCGGGAACTCAGCACACTTGTGCTCCAGACCCTTCCCCAGCTCCGTTCCCTTCTCTGGACACGCTCCAGCACCTCCAGGTCCTTCTTGGACTCAGGGGCCCAACACTGAACCCAGCACTCGAGCTGCGGCCTCACCAGTGCCCAGTGCAGGGGGAAGAGAACTGCCCTGGTCCTACTGGCCACACTATTCATGTTAAGAAAGCTATGCAGGGTGCTAGAGTTGCCTAAAGATGAGTCTTTTAGGGTGTAGATGGGATGGGAACAGAGCCCCAGGCAGCTTTTAGAAGTGATCCCACCTACCACAGCTCATGTTGGCACTCCATAAGCAAATTAGATGTTAATGGCTTGACTATACCCACTGCAGGTGGGGCTGGGATGGGGTAAATTATTGTGGGTGTTGCACATCAGAGGGAAGTTTATAAGACAGAACAGACCTTAGCCTGGTAGTCCAGGAGCAGTTGATAAGAGTCACATTTCCATGGAGATGGGGAAGAAGAGCAGATTTGATTTAGGAGATCAGAATGTAGCATCCATAGTCTGCTCAAAGGGTAGGTTAGCTATGAAGAACCTTAGTTCATCAACTCTGGGCTCTTCCTGTTGCAATCCCCACCCATCCACTTGTCTTCTGCCTCCCCAACCAGTCTCATGTCACCAGCCAGAAAGAGAGGTCCTGGTGTTGTACCCCATTATCCCAGTGCATTTCACAGTCCATCTCTCTGTGCACTCCCAAGGTGGTGGTGAGCACCCACCTCCCATTTTACCAAGAAGGAATGACTTACCCCAGGTCACCCAGCAGCCCTACAGCTATGCCAGGAACAAAACCCCATCAGATAAAAGTGTCAGGGAGAGAACAGCCAAACCGTGCTCCGGAGTCGTTCGCCAGATGAGGTAACAACCAGGGAAAGATGCCGATGGAGTTTGGCAGGGTGAGGGACTCACAGGCGCCTCCCACTTTGGCAGAAATCAGAAGTTGCTCAGGCTTTTCAGGTCTGCTGGCTGGAGCATTACAGGCTGCCCAGGGAGGGTGAGGAGTCTCCTTCTCTGGAGACATTCAAGACCCACCTGGATGCCTTCCTGTGTGAACTCATCTGGGTGTTCCTGCTCCAGCAGGGGGTTGGACTGGATGAACTTTAGAGGTCCCTTCCAATCCCTGACATCCTGTGATTCTGTGAGCATTCACCCAGCATTGCACAGGTTCACAGCAGACATCTGGGGAGGATTCACTTCCCTCCCTGAGCAGCTCATGCCTTCCCTCCACACACAGCAGAAAGATGTTGATGAAGTTGGAACAGGTTGGCCAGAGAAGCTGTGGCTGCTCCTCCCTGGAAGTGTTCTGGGCCAGGTTGGATGAGGCTTTGAGCAACCTGGTCTAGTGGAAGGTGTCCCTGCTGATGGCAGGGGGGTTGGAACTGGATGGGCTTGAAGGTCCCTTCCAACCCAAACCAGTCTGGGATTCTGTGATTCTATAAGTTATGACACAGAAATTGCCCAAAAGAGATTGTGCAGCCTCAGTCATTTGAGGTTTTCCAGATCAGATGGGATAAAACACTGAACAACCTGGTCTGGTGTCCTAGCTGACCTGCTTTGAGCAGGATGTTGGACTAGATATCTCCTGAAGTCTCTTCCAGCCTGAACTATCCCATGACCCTGTAAATTGTAAAGCTCAGACATGTCTTCACCATTCACAGGGTGATGTTACCCAGTTATCTGCAGTAATAACCTGCAAGAGCATGGGTAGATACTAGATAACACTCCAGACCTGTTGGCATGAAGGTACTTGTCCCACACACCTCCTCCATCCCAAAATTAGTAATGCTTGGCTCCTTTTTTCATACCTCACCTTATTCACCCCCCAAATGTGGGGTAGTTTATTTTGATTTAATGTATAAAGAGAGCACCCTGCACTCAGGTCACAGGTAGCATCTGGCTTACCCATCATAACCTGACCATGCACCTCCTGCTCTTCTGCCTCTGCTCTTCACCCTGGGACTTTCCAGAGTTTTGCTAACCCATCCAAGAGGATTTTGTGATGTGGCCACACTGCTTTCACTTCTGACCCAAGGCAGACCTCAAACCAAACATCTCTGACTCCAGCCATGAGGAGTATCATCTTCCTTTCTTATTTTCCATCATAAACTCCCCACCCTCTGCTCCCCAGCTCTACTTCCAGGGTTAACTCATCCATTATCAAAAGTCCTTCACCACTTTCCCTTCCACCACTCTCCTTTCCTTCCCTAATCCCTAAGACAACAAAGCATTTGATCTCTCCTCTTTGGAAAAGCCAAAGGGATAAGGTCTGGGCCTCCTTGGCTTGGATGGTGGAAAAGATCTCATGCCAGGTAATCCTATTGTTCCTCAATCCCTCTACCTGACACAGTCTCGTGGTGTTTTGCTGTGAGATCCCAGACGTTATAAGATGAGGAGAGGGGGAAGTTCAGCTCTGTACTGACGTCTCCAAACACATTAGGATTAAATCCTTATATAATCAAAGCTGCCTGCAGAATAAAGCCAATGATCTCCCTGATTTGGATGTTCTTGGCACAGGACAATAGACTGGGATTTTCCAACAGAATCAACTTGTTATAACACAAGGACTATTTTATTATTATTATTATTATTATTATTATTATTATTATTATTATTATTATTATTATTATTATTATTATTATTAATCATCATCATCATCATCATCATCATCATCATCATCATCATCTATTATTTTTATTATTTTATTATTTTTTTATTTTATTATTTTTATTATTTTTATTTTTATTATTTTATTATTTTATTATTTTTATTATTTTTATTATTTTTATTATTTTTATTATTTTTATTATTTTTATTATTTTTATTATTTTTATTATTAATTTTTAATGTTAGCTTGTTTGCCCTCCTGCCAGATTTTTGTTAGCAATACCGTGGCACCAGGCCAACTTGCAGCTTGCTTGGAGTTCCTCTAAAAACCTCTAGTAAAAGGAGATAGAGGTTCCCCATTTCTCTTGAAAGATGGAAAGCTTCAAAAGGCCATTTGTGGAGACACCAAGCAGACTGTCTGGGGTACCCAATCCTCAAGCAATTACCTCATCTGGCTAATGAGGAGTTTGCTTCAGGCTGTACTGAATGAAGTTCTCCTTCTGACTCTGTATTTTAGAGGAACAGTTGTTCTGTCAAAGTTGGTCAAAATTCTCTTACTGGTATGGTTGTTTACCCCTCCTTTTCAAAGTGCAGATCTCTAAAGAGGAGGTGAAAATCAATTTAAATGTGCTCTGATTTTTCAGGCTGATTGGGCAAATCATTTTCCTACCACAATCAGTTTTCATTTATCAAATTTTGATTTTTTTTTCCTCTTTTTCTGAGATGGACTTTCTTTTTTCAGGAGTATTTCCCAAGGGTGAAATAAAAAAGTGATCTGGGGGCAGAATTTTCAAAGGGAGGATGCTATTTCTCATGGCACAATAAAGGTGACAGGAAAGAGTGATATTTTCCATGGAAATTGCATGGAAATTGCATTCACTTTCTCATTAGATTCTGCTTCTCTTGTTTTTGGCCTCCTTACAAATATTAAAGACACCTGGGAGCCATCACTTTTCTTCAGGCTTTGCCTTGATGTGAACCCATCACCTCTGGGTTATTAGCAGATGTGAACAAGGGATTGATGGAAAGTCAACTCAGTAAACAATTCTATTGATGATGTAGAGGAACAACTTGATTCCAGATCCCTCCACACCCCACACTTCTGTCTGCTCTGCACAAGTCAAAGGTGGGGAAGAAATCTGCTTTTCCCAACATGAGCATCTTTCACTGAGCACAGTCTGGCTCCAGGGTGTTACACTTGGGTGTGAAGTGGTTTTCCAATTCTGAGAAATTGATTTTAAAATAACTTCAAGCTTCCCATCATAAATTGTGATAAAAAAAGCTGCAATATTCCAAGTGCTGACACTCAAAAAATCTAGTGATGGGGAAAAGGAGGATCAGTGGGTTTCACTGAAATTATCTCTGTTTGAACTTTTTCAAGACAGCTTAAAAGCTTTCATTTTGATGTCAAACATTTTGATTTGTGTTTCCACTTTTATTACAATTTATGGCTGTTTAAAATATCACAGTCCTAAAATAGGAAATATCAAAACAAACAAAATTTGACATGAATTAAGAAGTTCCTCTTCTCTCTTAAACCACTCAGCATGAAGGCAGAAGTATTTTCTAGCACAGAAATGGTTGGGCTCTAATGAAGATCTGGTGGCTGAGATGTACATTTTACAGAACTTCTTCTCCAGTGGGACAAATACTGACTTCTGCAGAGCTGGGGGATCTCCTGTAATCCCAGATCAATCTGCAATGAGCAGAGTTTTATTTACTAAAAGCCTGGATAAAAATCTTGAACACTTTTATTGCCTGGAAGCACTTTGAGACACACCTTAGGATTATCCAGGAATCATATGTTAAAAAAAGAAATGAGACTTTACCATGGGAAAGCTGATGCCATCTCACAGCTCTGATGTCAATACATAGGGTTGGATTTTTTTTCCCCCCATGTCTCCTCCAACCACTCTGATGTTTAATTCATGTGAAATAAATAGCAGTTCATGTACCCCTTCCTTGCCTGGGTTATTTATGGCCTCAGGTTGCACCAAGAGCAGTTGAGATTGGATGTGAGGAAGAATTTCTTTGCTGAAAGGGTTCTGAGGCATTGGAAGGGGTTGCCCAGGGCAGTGGTGGAGTCCCCATCCCTGGAGGGATTGAAGAGTCGTGTAGACACAGTGCTGAGGGACAGGGGTCAGTGGGGACTGGTCAGTGTTGGGTTAATTACTGGACTCAATGATCTTAAAGGTCTTTTCCAACCAAAACAACTCTGTGATTCTATCTGTGCTAGCCCGGCCCAGGGGATGTCTTGTAGCTCTCCAAGTCTGGCTGAGCTGTGACATCTGGGTCATCATGGTTGGACTCACAGAATCATAGGGGTTGGAAGGGACCTCAGGAGATCATCTAGTCCAACCCTCCTCCTAAAGCAGATCCCTACAGCTTCCCTACTTGATGATCTTAAAGAGTTTTTCCAATCTAGGCAATTCTGTGATTCGGTGATTTCAGAAAAAAACTTGGTTGTAGAGTTTCCACTTGCTCTGTGGCTCTGTCTAATCCTGCCACTTGCTGGTTCAACTCAATCTAGAAGATAGTCATGGGCAGACACTCCTCCTGTAGAGGGTACTACCAAGGGACATGAGTATTAATACCCAAGGGCTCCATGAGTAGTGGATTTATGCTTCGTTGTCATTGTCCCTGTTGAAGAAACAGTGAAGAAAGGCACTGTGTGCTGGGTTAAATCACTCAGCTTCGTTTCAAACCATGGTGGCACGTCTCTACCATGTGAGCAGCCAAAGATGGGACCAAAGAAAACCTTCTTAGAGAGAAAGTTCTTACAAAGTCCTCACAGCATGGTCTTGGCATCCTACTTAATAGTTTGTGGGAGCTTGCAATGGCTTTTCCTTGTTCCATATGTCTTCTTCAGAGGTATTTTTCAAGGAGACAGATTCCCCAGGTTAGCATTTGCACACAAAACTGCTTTGAGGTTTTTCTTTTGTTTGGTCTTCTTTTTCACCACGGTGTCTTAGATTGAAAAGACCTTTCCCTGCCCACACTGCTTGCAGTTTCTACTCTCCCCTCTGCCTTTCCCTTTGTGAATGTCAACCAAAACCTGAACTCATATTGAATTCATTTCCTCTCTGGATACCTCAGTCCCAAATATTCTGTGCAGAAGAGAGTAAGTTGACCTTCTCCTGTTGAATTAGGAGCTCCCCCTTGGCTTGGATCTCAATCCTGTCTGAATGCTGCAGTCTTCAGCAGAGCTGCAAAAAGAAAGGCAAGTGAAAATCAGGACCCTGTATATAAAACCTATTGGCTTTGAGGGACTTCAAATCATCCTGGTCCCTATAAAACCTCCTCTGAGACCTTCACCTACAATTCAAGCCAGTTAGAGCAGCCAACAGATTGCTCAGTCTCTGCTGAGTGTCCAGGACCTGAGGTGGCTGCCAGATGATGCAGACTAAAGTCTATATGGCCCATTATCAAGAAATCAGGACAAACCATCAACAATCTCAGTGTTCCTGGAAATCCTGGTCTACATGAACATCAGGAGCCACAAAGAGGAGTTGAGAAGGGGAATCATGGAATGGATCAGACATAGAGTCTGGATACAAGGAGAATTGGCACTTCCCATTCGGCCATGGGAAAGTTTCCTAAACAAAAGTGCTGGAAACCCCAGAATATATAAATTTGAACAATCCAAAAGCAGGAGAATGGTTGTGTTTGGATCTAACCTTCATGACTGGCTCTTGGCTTTAAAATAGTCGTTTCTTCCCAGGTTGGATCACACATCTCTCTGAAACAGAATTGCTCAGCCAGAAAGCAGTGACCTCAAGGTAGGGATTAATGGATGAAATCCTAGAGTTAAGAGGAAAGTTACTGCTGGATGATCATCCTGTCAATTAAAAAATCTGATTATTATTAAAAAAGGAAAATAATACTCAAAGTTTGAAACTTTGAAGGAGTTTGGATTCAAATTCTGATATTTTGTCTGAGGTCCAGCTATAGAAAATACAAAGCAATTAACCATCTTACAGCATAAGTTAGAAGTCAGAAAGTCCTTTTTTCTGGAGTTTAAGAAATAGGAAGATCAAGTTAAGGGTTTTTTTCATACAGTTGGTAAATCTCATAAATTGTAGAGGTTTAGGTTTGGACAGCTGTCAGGCCCTGACTGCTTATCATGGTTGTATTTGCTTCAAACATCTTTGACTAAGAAAATTAGGCAGGAAATATTTTACAGTGTCCAGCACTTCCTGAACTGGAGGAACCAAAAAAATCCCACAAGAACAGTTCTTACTCATGGCATTATTGTTACCTTAAGGCCTGACCCAGACAAAGCTGATAATCCACAGAATCCAGGCAGAAAAGCAAAAAAGAATGATTCAAAAGGGCAAACTTTACCCTAAGGCAAAGTATTCCTGTTCCTCTGCATGATGTCCCAGTAGCTGCTTCCAGCATTGTGGTGGGACTGGAGAAAGGTTATACACTTTAAATGGGCAAGTGTTCTGTTCTTCTCCTTTGCTGTTGACAGCTGCTGGTGTCAGACACAGTTTCAGAAAAAGCTCATCAGAAACAAACCTAAATTCAGTTACTTTTTGTTGTTGTTGTTGTTTTATTTTTATTTCTATTTATTTCTATTTCTATTTCTATTTCTATATTTCATTTCTATTTCTATTTCTATTTCTATTTCTATTTCTATTTCTATTTCTAATTCTATTTTTATTTTTATTTTTATTTTTATTTCTAATTCTATTTTCATTTTTATTTTTATTTTATTTTATTTTTTATTATTTTTATTATTATTTTAATTTAATTTTTATTTTATTTTATTTTATTATTATTTTTATTTTAATTTTTATTATTTTTATTTTTATTTTATTTTTTATTATTTTTATTTTATTTTTATTATTATTTTTTTTTCACCAATGGCAAATAATTGCAAGAAACCGTGGATCACAAGTTTCACAGAGCAAACACTTGGCTCGCTGCCAGCTTTGATGGCTGAAACTCATCAAACACGAGGACATGAACGTTCCTCTGCAAAGTGAATGTTCAGCTGTGGACCTGCACGTTAATACACCCATAAATCTCCTGTAGGCTTCAACTGTCTCTATGCCCAGTGGGAAGATGACAACCTGGATGTACTGGAGAGATGTTAAGGAATTACACACTTGAGCACCAGGAGGGATGATTACATCTTCCATCTTGACACAGCCTGTGCTACTTCTGGACTCAACTTGGCAATTCCAGATGATTTGCACTGAATTCTCTCAAGTCAGCTGAATCAATCGCACGTGATGGAGCACATGGATGACAGAAACCTCTCTGATAGTTCCCACCTGGTGTCTGAGAGCTGCCAAGGTTTCAGACCACACCAGCTGGTGATTTGGGGTGGGCATTCATGCAAAGAGGCTGCCCTGGCTTGGGATAGATCTGTTGGTCCTCTTGCAGGTGACTGGATTCATTCCAACCACAGCTGATAGGACACACAGGAAAGAAAAAGGTTTTCCCTTGGGTTTGCTGCACTTTGGTCATCTACATGTATAAAGATTTGGATGGGAAATCCCTCTCCTGTAGAAGTGTTAGAAGGATGAATCCATGGAGAGCCTCAGGCAGGGGTCTCTGAACCCGCTTCTACTCACAGTAGCAGGGTACAGTCACAGGGACTGTGATTGTGTGGTTGTCACTATGGTCTTGTGATGGTCACTGTGATCTTGTGATGGTCACTGTGATCTTGTGATTGTCACAGTACTGTGATCCTGCAGGGCAGGGACTTTCCATCTCCCCTTAGCCTTGGCTTTCCTTCTTCTCTTCTCTTCTCTTCTCTTCTCTTCTCTTCTCTTCTCTTCTCTTCTCTTCTCTTCTCTTCTCTTCTCTTCTCTTCTCTTCTCTTCTCTTCTCTTCTCTTCTCTTCTCTTCTCTTCTCTTCTCTTCTCTTCTCTTCTCTTCTCTTCTCTTCTCCCCTCCCCTCCCCTCCCCTCCCCTCCCCTCCCCTCCCCTCTCCTCCCCTCCCCTTCTCCCCCCTCCCCCCCCTTCCCCCCCCCTCCCCTCCCCCCCCCCCTCCTCCCCTCTCCTCTCCTCTCCTCTCCTCTCCTCTCCTCTCCTCTCCTCTCCTCTCCTCTCCTCTCCTCTCCTCTCCTCTCCTCTCCTCGTGGGACTCATCCAGCCCTACCCATTTCAGACTTGTCTTGCCCTGGGAAATTAGGGTTGTTCTTCATCAGAAAGGTCCCATCACTGGTGGGCTGTGAGAAGAAAGGCTGGAAAGCCAAGCCTGCTTGCAGCAGTGGGAGCGTTGCCATTGCTTTCTTTGGTTCTTACACTTCACACTGCTCTGGTTTGTTTTTTCAAGTTATTCTATTTTCTTTCTTATCCCCAAACATTTTCTTTTCCCCATAGGGATGGAAGATGCCAGGGGCTGATACCAGGACCACACACTCCCAAAGGAGTTGTTGCCCCTTCCTTCCTCATTTTTCTAAACTCTTGAACTGTTTTGGTCCAAGCAGTTTTTTTCTGGTTATTTTCAGGAGAAAATTATCTGTGATTTTAACAAGGCACTGATGGAAAAGTCAAGTCAGCTGGAGAGCCTCTCAACACTCCCTCCTCTTCTTCCTCCACTTCTCTTCTGAGTGGGGTTGTAAGAGTAGGGAATGTAATCAGCCTGGTCATGCAGAATCCGGAGCCTGTCTCATTTCCTCTCTCTTAAATAATAATAATAATAATAATAATAATAATAATAATAATAATAATAATAATAATAATAATAATAATAATAATAATAATAATAATAATAAATTCTCTCCATTAAGAAGATTTCCTGGTTAATAAAGAGAGAAAGCATTGGCAACTGGGCTAAAAAAGAAAATAATTTAAAAAAAGAAGTATGTAAAAACCACAGATGATGAAAGGATGGCACAGAGCAGATACAGTGGACAGAACGTATGGAAGTACCACGTCACCCAGGTGGCACAACCACAACCAGGTGAAAAAGAGCTTTTGTGAGGGATTTCAAAGTCACTTTCCATAGTGAAACAGCCTAAAAATCCAAGGAGTTACTCTCTCACCTGATGTCCCTGTGGTCAGGGTGAAACCTTATAGGGTTGGTACCTTTAGGGGACATGTAAGAGGGAGAAAAAAGTGTACTGGAAATTAAATTCACAGAAAATCAAGCTGTGGGAGTGATGCTTCAAAGAACATCTACCTGAACACCTTCAGAGAACACCTACCTGAACACCTTCAGAGAACATCTACCTGAACACCTTCAGAGAACACCTACCCTGGGGTTTCCTACCTGAGCCTGTCAACATGACACTCCCTCATCTCCTGTCCTCTATTTAATGTACAGCTTAGAACAAAACAGATCTCAAGCCTTCTCCAACTTCCTTGGTTTTCCTTCTCCTGCTTCTATAAAGAGCAGCCACCCCCACTCAAGAGCAACCCACCAAGGTCTTGCTCAGGGTTGGTGGGGCTGGTCTTGGATGCAGCAGTGGGGAGCCTGTGCCAGGGAAGACAAAATCTTCTAAGGGGACTTGTCAAGATCACAGAGGATATCACAGAATCCCAGACTGGTGGGGTTGGAAGGGACCTCAGGAGATCATCCAGTCCAACCCCCCTGCCAAAGCAGGGTCCCTACACCAGGTTGCACAGGAAAGTGTCCAGGTGGGTTTGAACATCTCCAGAGATGGAGACTCCACACCCTCTCTGGGCAGCCTGGCCCAGGGCTCCAACACCCTCACAGCAAAGAAGTTTTTCCTTCAGGTTCTCTGGAGCTTCTGGTGTCCCAGTTTGTGCCCATTGCCCCTTGTCCTGTCACTGGGCACCACCCAGAAGAGCCCGGCCCCATCCATTTGGCCCCCACATTTCAGCTATTGACAGACATTGATCAGATCCCCTCTCAGGCTGCTCTTCTCCAGGCCGAACAGTCCCAGCTCTCTCAGCCTCTCCTCGTCAGGCAGATGCTCCAGGCCCCTCAGCATCTCTGTGGCCTCCACTGGACTCTCTCCAGAAGATCCCTGTCCCTCTGGAACTGGGGAGCCCAGAACTGGACACAACACTCCAGATGTGGCCTCACCAGGGACTAAGGTTGGATGAACTAATATTTTTTGAAGCTTCATCCAAACAACTATTCCCCAACCCTCTTATTTCTCACAGCAAGGAGCCACCAGCCCCCAACATCTGAAAATGCTGGTTCCACCCATCTGTGAGGAGTGTTGCAGTTGCCTGGTTTGATTATGTGCAGCAGCTCCCTGAGGAGCAACTCCCCCCAACAGGAGTTCATTTGCAGAAAACCTTCTGTGGGGAATTTTTCCTGGGTGAGAAGTGGAAAGGGTAGGATGAGGCCAGCCCTGACTGGATGAGGACAATTCCTGGGACAAAAGTTCGGAGAAGGGTGCGTTGGCAGGAAGAGCTCCAAGTCTGGGAATAGAAAATTCCCCTCTTCCAGTGGGGTTTCTCTGAAACCCTTTGAGCACATGCTTCTTCCTTGAAGGCCTTGAATGCCAAGAAAACCCCTTGGCTGCAACATCACAGGGAACCTAATGCAGAAAAGATTGCAAGCCCCAAGGGACAGAAGTTCTTTCAAAAGCCCACGTCAAGCGCGTCCACACCAACGCTCACGCACGAGTCACACACACGGCTGCCTGTGTCCACATGGAGCACGACCATGAACAGTTGGGAGCTTCCCAGGGAGGAGAAAACACTTCAGAGCTGTCAGAGCTGTAGAGAAAATGAAGTTTTCCTAATGCCAAAGGCAAGGCTGACTGCTTGGATCAGGCTGTGGATTTCCCTCCAAGCTCAAGCCATGGTTGAGATGTGCTGACCAAGGTTAACCCAGGAATGTTCCCATCCAGTTTAGAATGATGTATGGAGACCTACCCAGCCACATAACCCGTGTGCACACACTCAGAGGTTCCCACACAGCTGTTTGCTGCCACACTGGCATGGTTTATACCTTAGAGCATCTCTCTGACCACTGGAGATACCACATGGGTCAACCCAGCAGCCCTGGTGGCTGTGGGATGGGAACAGTGACCCAGGATGGTGTGGAAAAGACAGATGTTATTAGTGGGGCATCCCTGGAATGAGATGTGGGACACAGTCCCCAGCCACTCGTGGTCAGACAGGGTATTTTACACAGGCAAGGAGATAACAGCAGTTTCATGAGCCTCACTCCTCTCAAAACAGAGAATATTTTTGACCAAACACAGGCTCTGTAGCTTGGAGCAGATGCTTTCCTTCATGGAAACATCTGTGAAAATGCCACCAGTGCAAAATGGCAGCTCTGCCCCCCAAGGGAACAATACTTGTGGCTGCAAAGCCATGGACCTTGCTGCAATCTTCAAGGAACCCACCCTGGGTGATGAGCAGAGACCCACGTGCTGCTGTCTAAGGAATGCAAAGATGGTAACTTCCCAAGGTAGAGTCAGTCCCTAAAAAGCAGGTGGACCTGTCAAGTTTAAGACTTGGCAAGGTGTCTAAAGGAAAGCACCTCTGGTTGAGGTCTGCTTGGTCCTCAGCCCCTTCACAGAATCACCTTGATTGGAAAAGCCCTTTAAGCTCCTCAAGTCCAACCATGAACCCAGCACTGACCAGTCCCCACTGACCCATGTCCCTCAGCACTGTGTCTACACGACTCTTCAATACCTCCAGGTTTTAAGAGTCCTTTATCCTTACACCCTCTGGGACCTGTTTGCCCTCTGATAGTCTCTCTGTGCCTGTATGGGTGAGGACTTTTGCCATCCCTGCTCAGGGATGCAGCTCTCAGAAGTTCTTTGATGTTTCTGCAGCTCCAAGCACCTGGACTTCAGCTCTGATACCTTCCCTGTCCAGGGAATGCAGTCAGGAGGGGATTTATCCCAGCACTGAAAGAGGAGAGAACACTGATCTAAGTAAACCATGCCAAGCTCAGATGCTTCACAGATGCCTGGTAAGGCCACCTGAGTTCCCCCAGAGCAGAAGCTGTGCCACTGGTATTTCTGAGCAGAGCACATGGACCAGCCAGGTGGTTTTCTCTGCAGAGCCATGCTAATCCCTGCTCCTCAACCAGGAGGAGCTCAGTTCCATGACAGGATGCTCAAGGAGGGTTTTCCCTCTCTTGGAGATCAACAGGATGGGATTCCCATGCTGGTAAGAGACAACCCAGAGCCCTCCAGGGCTTGGCCATGTGTTGATCTGATACTGGGAAAGCCTATTTTCCTGAAGTAAAATCTTCTTCTGTCTGTAGAAGTATCCCCAGGTGCAGGGGGATGCAGTAGGTGAGCTTCTGAGCAACCTGATCTGGTTGAAGATGTCCCTGCTCACTGCAGGGGGAGTTGGACTAGATGACCTTGAAAGGTCCCTTCCAACCCAAACCATGCCATGATTCTATGGTACTTCTGCTTAGTTCCACAGCCATAGGGTGAAGCTGTCTCCATCTGATGACATGAGGAGGTAAAACCATTTATCAGTGACCCTTTGCTTCTGCTAAATCAGCCAACAAGGTGGCCACACAATGCAACAGGAAGGTCTGAAGTTTGGATGAGTGTGCCAAAGGAATTTGGTGAAGCCACATCATGTTCAGTCTATGGACTTGGATCAGCAGTTGAGGCCAAATTACTGGCAGGAGGTCAGGGCTTTGATGGTAAAAGGTCATCTACTGAAAGGATCAGGAGCCTGTAGGATGTTCCCTGAAGTGTCCAAGTTGAGGATTTAAGGTTTCATCCCAGGTCTTTAGAAGCAGGAACAATTTACCAAGTTTTATTTTGTGGACAGTGAGTCCAAGTAGAAACTTGCAGTAATTGTTTAAAAATTAAAAAAAAAAAAGAGAAAAAAAGAAAAAAATTTCTAAAAGTTTAAAAAGAAAAAGAAAAAATATAAAATAATTTTTAAAAAATATAATTAAAACAAGCAAGTCAACAACAACTCATTCTTGGGATGACCAATCTGACCACTACCAAGTAACACTCCCTTGTTCTTCCAAGAATATGGATTTCATAGAAGCATAAAATAATTTCTAGTGAAAGAGACTTCCAGAAGTCCTCTGGACCTCTGGTTTCACCCCATCTGAAGGCAGGATCAGGAATCCAGCTGGACATATTGATCATCACACACTGTGAGTCACTGTGTCCCGTTAGGGACAATGCTCACCCAGCCCTTCTGCTGCCTGTCGTGGGGTCGTCAGGAAAAGTCCTGGAGGGAGCCCGAATTTCTGGATAGTGATGTAGGAGATTGAGTCAGAGCTCCTCAGGGCTGAGCAGTTGTAGAGGTCAGGCCCATCTGGTTGTGATTTTGGAAACGGCAGAGATGGGAATGATCTCTTGTGGGGAAAGCTCATCTTTTACCATCACCACCCCATTCCTGTTTTGAATGGGTGAGTAATTGCTGTAGTCAGCTCTGACATGACCATGATGCCAACAGAAACTGGGCTTGATGTGCCACACTGAGGTTTTGGTTACCTGATGGCTTTTCTCCCTCCCAGGACAGAGCTCCAGTGGTGGAACCACCTTAAGGAGACCAGTTCTCCCAGCAGCCAGCAGTTAGCAGCTCCTAGAGCTAGGAATCCTGATCTGGTAAATGCTGTCATCCTTGGTTTCCACAAGCTTTTTGGTTTTTTGGCTGGTGTTGTTGGTGTTTGTGCCTCAGAGGATGAGCTTCAGGACAGAGGTTGAACCCCAAATAGTGATCAAAAACAACAACAAAAAGATTGTAACCAAAGGAAGAAGGACAGGGATGAATCAGATGTGGGGGATGCCATATCTGATCCCCACATCTGATGGTGGGATGAGGTGGGAGAGAGGATCTACACACTCCCATGATCTGCAAAAAGAGTTTGCAGTTTGGTGAGACTGTTGTGGGCAACCAGGCTCAGAGATTGACCATCTCTCATATCCTGGACTGGAGTATGGTGACAGAAATGCTATCACCCCCCAAATATCACTCAGCTTTGAACTTCCCTGAGGAGCCATCTGCATGCACCAGCTGCTGACTGATGGACACTTGATTCACTGACTCATAGGTTGTGAATAAACAGAAGAAAAGAGATGTCACTTGGGATGATACAGGGTGGCCAGGCCCTGGATCAGGAGGACACAGGACCTCTTTGACAGCAAACTGTGGGATTAACAAGCAGAAGCTCATTTCCACCCACAGCTTCAGACTATCTAATTATGCCAGATTTAAGTGACATCTCTTATTTTGTTTTATTGGTTCTTTCTTTTTTTTTCCCTTTTTTTTAATGTTTTATCCATGCAGTTCATTCAAAGCAGATGCTTTGACCCAGTTAAGCTCTAGACAAAGTCTACTTGGGATGCTCTGCATGAGTTACCAACCTGATGATCCAAGAGTGCTTGAATTGGCATGCTGGCAACATGCTGGTTGGGAGCAGACTGAGCTGTGTTGTATGGAGAACATTTCCTCCTAGAGATGCCCAGTGAAAGCCAGACCAGACTGACTTGGACCAGCTTCACTCTTCCCAACTACTTGCCAAAGAGCTGGGACAAATCATGTTTGAGAGGATCTCTCCAAAGGGCTTCCTCTGGCTGACCAGGTTTCTCCCTCCAATGTCCTTGCTTCAGCAAGAAGGAAGAACAATGGTGTTGGTGAGACCTCTGGTGTGGGCTTCTCCTCCATGATCCAGGTCTCTACAAAACCTCTCTGGTAGGTGATTGCTCCCTTCTCAAATGCAGACAGCAGCCAGAGCATCTCCAGTCATATTTTCTTATACAACCCTATTAAGCTCTGAAGTGACACACAGTGTTAGGATTTATTTTGGGGAGGTTCTTCATAGCAGTGTGAGCTCTTCACAGCCATTGTGATTTCTCTCTCCACCATCAGAAGGGAAGAGAGAGGCTGAGACCTCAGGACCATCTTACAAGGAGCTTCTGAGGGAACTGGGGGTGTTGAGCCTGGAGAAAAGGAGGCTGAGGGGAGACCTTGTGGCTCTGTCCAAGTCCCTGCAAGGAGGGTGGAGAGAGGTGGGGGTGGGTCTGTGCAACCAAGGGACAAGGGACAGGACAAGAGGAAATGGCCTCCAGTTGTGCCAGGAGAGGTTCAGACTGGATGTGAGGAAGAATTTATTCATCAAAAGGGTGGTCAAGCATTGGAAGGGGTTGCCCAGGGAGGTGGTGGAGTCATGTTCCCTGGTGGGATTTAAAAGATGAGTAGACGAGGTGCTTAGGGCCATGGTTTAGAGGTGGACTTGGTAGTGTTGGGTCTATGGTTGGACTTGATGATCTTAAAGGTCTTTTCCAATCACTATGATTCTGTGATTCTATCTCCCTGAATCCTCTCCCTTACGGGGACTGTGAACATGGTTTCCTCTGTCTGCACAAAAAGTCAGAACTATTGTCCCTCTATCTATTTCTTCTGCTGTCATCTTCCCTACCCAAAAGTACTGTCATTTTGGTGATACACCCCCAAATCTTCAGTCTCTGGTGCCACTCACTCAATCTCTCTGTGCTTACACACATATGTGTTCACATGTACTTATTATATGTATTTAGGGTCACAAAATTGGTGAAGGATTTAGAGGGGAAGGGTGTGAGAAGAGGCTGAAGTCACTTGGTTTGTTCAGCCTGGAGAAGAGGAGACTGAGAGGAGATCTCCTGGCGGTCTGGAACTTCCTCCCAAGGGGCAGAGGAGGGGCAGGCGCTGAGCTCTTCTCTCTGGCCACCAGCGCCAGGAGCAGAGGCCATGGCAGGAAGATGTGGCAGGGGAGGGGGAGGTTGGCCATGAGGAAAAGGTTCTTGAGGCAGAGGGTGGTGGAGCACTGGCACAGGCTCCCCAGGGAGGTGCTGATGGCACCAAGGCTGACAAGATTCCAGCAGCATTTGGCCAAGGCCCTCAGGGACATGGTGTGAATGTTGGGATTGTCCTGTGCAGGGACAGGAGTTGGGCTCCATCATCCTGGTGGGTCCCTTCCAGCTCACAACATTCCATGACCCTGTGATACAAAGAGCAGTGGTCACACTTGATCTATTCAGGGTTCTCAGAGAGAGGCCAATCAGTTTGACCTGTTACTATTAAACATCTTCATTAAGGATGGAGATGAAAGGGGAAGAAATCCCAGTAACAACATTCAAAAGTGGGACAAGGATGTGGATAAATCAATAAAAAAATAAGAATAAAAATAAATAAATAAAAATAAAAATAAATAAATAAAAATAAAAATAAATAAATAAAAATAAAAATAAAAATAAAAATAAAAATAAAAATAAAAATAAAAATAAAAATAAAAATAAAAATAAAAATAAAAATAAAAATAAAAATAAAAATAAAAATAAAAATAAAATAAATAAAATAGAAAATGCTCTGGAGAGATCAGTAGCTCAGTCAGGAAACAAATACACAAAATCTTCCACTTGGAAAATAAAAGTTAAGCCTGCTGGAGAAAGATGAGCTCAAGCAGCTACTGAGCTCAGAAAAGTGACCTGGCAGGCTTGAATTTTGAAACTAATGGAACAGGGTCAGCCAGGAGCAAGTGGGACAGGCAGAGTGTCACCCCCCTCCCCAAAATCCCCTCTCTCAAGAGTGTGTTGCTGTTCTGAATGGGGGGGGTGACAGTTGGGACAGGCAGAAAACACTCTCTTGAAGTTGTTATTCATTGGAAAATTGGATTTCTAACACATGAAAACATTTAGCAAAACAATATTTGCTTTCCCCTGACAACAACCTGGCTGTATTTTGTATTTTTTTTTATAGATGTATAGATTAAAAGGTGAAAAATGTCTCTTTTAACCTTTCAATGTTATTTCTTGATTTTAACTGGGGCTGAACAATTTAATCTGCTGGTTCTGTATCGTGCTCCGTGATTTGGGTTGGGATGAAGCCTGTTGCAGGCAGGTATCCTACAGAAACACCTCTGGGGTTTGGGTTCATAGTTTTCAAGTCATGTTTTATGATGCCTTGAAATACTCTGCAGATATTTTTGGTGTCCCTTTTCTACAGAAAGGTAGAGGAATTGTAAGAAGGAATTTAATAACCTATGTTTCCTGACTTGTATTAATCATTAAGAGAGGTTTTGGTCACTGCCAAAGATTGGAGACACCAAGATCACTAAGCCATGAAAGTGTCTCCTTGGAGATGCTTATTTTAACAATGTACTAAAAGATTCAGAGATCAATCCAACCCCATCCATCTCTAATCTTCCTTCTTTCCTTCCTCCCATGGTAATACCAGCTTAGTTGAGCTGAGCTTGTCACTCTTCCCATGACACAGCTAATAGCACACTCCCTTTGCCACAGCCACCACAGAAAAACAACGTTTAAGCCTCTTCTGTACCTATCTAGTGTTGTGGTTGAGCAGTGTGTCTCCAGTGAGACCAGTCAGCTTCATACACTGCCATTGAGAAGTCAACACTTCATCATGGAAGTGAAATGTTTTTCTGCTGCAGCTCAGGGTCAGGAGATACAAAACAAGGAAAAAGAGAGGTGGAAAGAAAGAAAGAGAAGGAGGGAGGAAAGAAAGAAGGAAAATATAACAATTATTCCAGTGCTACCTTCATAACTCAAAGTGAGGGTGGTGAGACCCTGGCCCAGGTTGCCCAGGGAGGTGGTAAATGCCCCATCCCTGGAAACATTCAAGGTCAGGTTGGATGAGGCTCTGAGCAACCTGGTCTGGTTGAAGATGTCCCTGCTCACTGCAGAGGGGTGGGACTGGATGACCTTGAAAGTTCCCTTCCAACCCAAACCACTCTATGATCTATCTATCATTTGAAGGTATTATACTAGATTCTCCTCTGGCTTTTCCTAACTTTACCCTATTTCAGCTGGATCCATTACAAAGGAAAGATTTTTATTAATTTCACAGAATCCCAGACTGGTGGGGTTGGAAGGGACCTCAGGAGATCATCCAGTCCAACCCCCCTGCCAAAGCAGGGTCCCTACACCAGGTTGCACAGGAAAGTGTCCAGGTGGGTTTGAACATCTCCAGAGATGGAGACTCCACACCCTCTCCAGGCATTTTATTCCAGTGCTCTGACACCCTCACAGTAAAGAAGTTTTTCCCTAAGTTTGTTTGGAATGTAGGTACCTAAATCCACAGCTATGATGCATGGATAAAATTTCCACGATACAGGGCAGAAGATGATTCATATCAGGAAGAAAAATCAAATTGACACCAATTTTTTGCCTGGCTACAGGTGGAAGAAAACCTGACACCCCCACTGCAAAATTATCTTGGCCTCAGTCCCAGTTTAGACACACAAAATTGATAATCCCAACAGAAAAGAGGATCATCTGCCCCCCAACCAGTCCCTCTTTTGCAAGTCACAAGAAGTATTTTAGGAGGAGTTCAAGGTGCAGGGTGTTGGTATTCAACCTCCTTCTTTGAGACTGAATTTGTGTGTTCTGGAGGGGGGCAAAGGGGTTCTTCACCAAAAAAAAAAATAAACAACAAAACACCCAGCTATTGATAGAAAATGCTGAAAAAAAGGGCAAGTGTTGACCTCTGTGTTGGTGGAATAATTGACTTTTTTGTTCCAACAGCCTCATCTTGGTTTCATTTCAATTCTTCAAGTCCCAAACCATCTGTTTTCTGAAACCTTAAGGTTAATAAGCCTGAAGAACTCCTTCCCTCAGATTAATAAGAATGAACAACTCTCCTTTTTCAGGGCTTTTCTCCACCCTACAACACCATCCACCAAAGAAAGCCAACGTGTGCAAATTCATCTTCTCCACGCACGTCTCCAAAGCCACCGCTCCAAATCCATGCATGCAGCAGGAAAGTAAATAAAATAACATCTCTCCCAGGCAGCTACCCAAAAAATTCCACAGTTTCTGAGCTGTTGCAACTGGATTTGTCAGTGAAAAAATATTTCCTGGAAACCTCATTCAGCTGGTGATGGTGAGAGTGTGGTGGAGGATGGGGGTTGGGAGGTGGAGGGGCGGAGTGAGTGCGGTCAAGGCCAGGGCAGAAGTTCATCCAGTTGGTGGTTTGTGAAAATGTGTTTTGTTTGTTCTGGATTAGGCTGTGGATTCTTAAAAGCAAACATGTTTGAAGTAAGCTCATTTCAAATCAAGAGGGGAAAGGAGTAAGGTCAAGGGGAGAACAAATTAGCATCTGGATGTCAGCGGAGTGAAAGGAGGATTCAGGCGTGGAGGAAAGTGGGTTACAGAGGTTGAGGGCAACTAAATCACCTTGGTTATACTCCCCACTTAGAAAACTAATTAAAATTGAAGCCTTAAACAAGCACCCACAGCAGCAGCAGCACATGCAACCCAAGAAGAAACCCCTTCCCAGCAGCAGCTCCTGGGGTGGCTTGGTGGACAGCAGGGAAGATTCTGTCAGGGTATCATTGGGATGGTGCTCAGTTCACACTTGGGCTGTGCTCAGACACACCTTGGGGTACACAAACAGCTTCTGCATCTGACATTTTGGAGATTACCTCCTGGGAGGTTGTTTTCAAGATCAGATCAGAGCCTTGATGAAGACAGGGTAGAATTGTCCTATAAATCACTTCTCACGGCAATCACGTCTGGTGCTGTGGGTAAGGGAGGAGGGAGACACCTCCTTCTATTTAATTCATGAAAAGAGATGTATGGCCCCAAACAACCTTTGTGGCTTCATCTCCCTCTCTGCTTTCTAGCTGGCCCCTTGGCTAGCAGTGGGTGGCAGATATCTGCAGTTTCAGACACAGGCACAAAGCCATCACTCCTGCTCAGGGGCAGAAAAAAGGTGAAGGGAAGGATCTACACAAGAAAATACAGCTGCTGTGACCAAGAACTTCCATGCAGGCTTGAATAGCTCACCTGCAGATGAAAGCAGAAAGATCAGCCAGCTTGTGATCCTACAGAGCAAAGGAATCACCTTGAGTTTACAACACTCCAGGCACCAGAGCCAGAAACTGGGCTTGTCCTGGGAGGATTTGTCATAGAATCATGGTATGTTGGGAGCTGGGAGGGACCCACCAGGATGATGGAGTCCAACTCCTGTCCCTGCACAGGACAAGCCCAACATTCACACCATGGCCCTGAGGGCCTTGGCCAAATGCTGCTGGAATCTTGTCAGGCTTGGTGCCATCAGCACCTCCCTGGGGAGCCTGTGCCAGTGCTCCACCACCCTCTGCCTCAAAAACCTTTTCCTCATGGCCAACCTCCCCCTCCCCTGCCACATCTTCCTGCCATGGCCTCTGCTCCTGGCGTTGGTGGCCAGAGAGAAGAGCTCAGCGCCTGCCCCTGCTCTTCCCCTGGGGAGGAAGTTCCAGACCATGATGAGATCTCCTCTCAGCCTCCTCTTCTCCAGGCTGAACAAACCAAGTCACTTCAGCCTCCCCTCATATCCTTCCCCTCTAAACCCTTCCCCAGTGTTGTGTCCCTCCTCTGGACACTCTCCGGCAGCTTTAGATCCTTTTTCTCCTGTGGTGCCCAAGCTGCCCCCAGTGAAGTTTCTCTCTATGTTGGTGCTTTCCCAGAGCTCTCCCTCATCCTGTGCTGAAGGACAGGTAATTCTGAGGTTGGACGTGGAACTGGGCTGTTCCTCAGTGTCACTACCCAGCTCTGGTTGATCCACACCACACTCAGGTCTCTCAGTGGCAGAGAGCAGGCAGGTTTGAGCAGAGGACACTTTGCACATGATTTTGTACAGTGGTAGAGCATCTCCCTGAGATCTGAACTCCTCTGTATGTAATTCTGCAGAAGTCATGAACATCTGGTTTATTTTATTAATCCTTGTAATTATTACTCTTGGGTTTTATTTTGTTTTGCTATTATTCTTGTTTTCTATTTTATTCATCTTTGTAAATGTTACAGGTTTTATATTCTGCCTTCTGCAGATAGTTATGTTTATCTTGTGATAAAAGGAGAAAAATAAAGGAATAGGAACATTTTGGTTTCTTGCTTCTTGGTTTAGCTGCAAAGATCAGTGAGTGAGACTTTTGTGACAGTAAGAAGACTTTAGCATTCAGTCCTATCCTGTTGTCTCTGCTATAAATGCATATTTTTGTTATAAACACTAAGAAATAGGAGCATTGCTCGAGTGGATCAGATCAGAATTGAAGATTTTACCCCGTTTCTGAGATGGGCAGCACAAGACACGCAGAAAAAATGTAAGAAACCCACTTTTATGGGGTAATCTCTCTGTAAGGGAAATAATTTTGTGTTATTCCTTTCAGACATCAGCTTTCAGCAGGAAGTTTCCTACTGCAGCCCAAAAGTGAAACTACTGTTAAAATCTTAACTCTGAACAGAAATATCTGTCCAAGTTCTCCAGAACATCATCAAATCATGGTGAAAGCAGAGATCGACCCTTTTTTTGCACACTTAAATATTTCTCATCTTCTTTTTCATCTCCTCTGTCCTTGTATTCTCCACTGACACCTTCCCAGTGTCCCATTCTCATTCTCCTCCCTTTTATCCAGTTCTCCAGCCTTTTCTCAATGCTCTTGACTCTTTTGTCCCTTTCCTATCAGTGCAAACGTGCTTTGGTTTCTCCCAAGCATCTCACAGAATCCCAGAATGGCCTGGATGGGAAAAGCCCTTTGAGATCATCAAGTCCAACCATGAACCCAACACTGCCCAGTCCCCACTGACCCCTGTCCCTCAGCACTGTGTCTACACGACTCTTCAATCCCTCCAGGGATGGGGACTCCACCACTGCCCTGGGCAACCCCTTCCAATGCCTCAGAACCCTTTCAGCAAAGAAATTCTTCCTCACATCCCATCTCAGCTGCCCTGGCCACAACTGGAGCCCATTTCCTCTTGTCCTGTCCCTTGCTCCTTGGTTGGACAGACCCACCCCACCTCTCTGCACCCTCCTCCAAGGGACTTGGACAGAGCCACAAGGTCTCCCCTCAGCCTCCTTTGCTCCAGGCTCAACACCCCCAGTTCTCTCAGCCATTCCTCCTAAGCCATGTGCTCCAGACCTTTCACCCACATCTGGATTCTATCCTGGCTCTCTCCATCTCTTCTCCTGCACATCTTTTGTAATCCAACATCTACTGCCCTTCACTGACACTGCTCCCATTACATCCTCTATCAATCTCTTTCCACCCAAGCTTCAAGCCCACATTGGATGTATGGATGATGTGGACCTGCCAGCCCCACATCCATGCAGTCATTGGACATACTCTTCTCCTTGAGCTCTTATTCCCTCTTGATTTCTATTACTCTTCCTCTTCTTGGTTCTCCTCCCACCCTTTCTAGTCACCTACTTGATGTCCTTCACAATATTCTCCTGCTTGTCCTACTCAGTGCCTGAGGGACTGTTACAGGGCTTTGCACATGGTTTCTGTTTTCCTCTCTCCATCTTTCTGGGAACCTCATCCACAAACACACCATCTGTACTGATGACTCACAAATTCACTTCTGTCTTCCAATCCCTCTCCCTTTTTGTCCCAACTGAAATCTTGACCTGTCCTTCTGGCTTTCCTTCAGAGATGTCTTGCCAGCAGCTCAAATCTAGTCTAGACTGAGCTGTTTTTTTTTTTTATAGTTAATAGGAAAACAAAAAGGAACTTTCAGGCATGATTCACCTCATTCTAATGTAGATACCTAAAATAAGTTTGATCAATCACAGCCTGTGAGTTCCTGGGTTTTTTTGCCATGGAAGTCTAGATGATAGGTAGGGAAATCCACACTGTCAACGCCTACACTTGGATGAGATTAATTCCAGCTGGTGTGATCCAGGTTACAAACCAAACCCTGTGATGTTGTTCAGATGGATGTGTGACTTTGGGCTTTATGTTGAAGGGCTGGTAGAACACTGAAGCTAAAAAATTTGGATGCATGGCCACCAAAGACCCTCATAGGACACCTACTTCAAGGCTAGATGGGAAGAGATGGAGACCAAGGGCTCCACACTCCTCAAGAAAAGATGTTTTACTTGTGGGCTGATATTCCCCAGCACTGAGAAGTCTCAGAATTGAAGACACATCTGGTGTTGGGTGCAGGGAGGCTCACACAGGTTTTGCAGCCAGTTTTACTCACAGGACTCTCCTGTCTTCCCTACAGCACCAAAGATGATGCTCAGAGATGGCACTTGGTATAAGTACCCATGAAAAGTGGCTTGCAGCCTCGTGCAGGGTCCTAGCTGAGTGCCACCACTGCCACTGCTGGGGAGAATTTCAGTGACACCTGTAGGATCTGTGATTTGCCTTTGGGTAGCATGAAGAAGATATTTCTTGGTTTTCTGTTGTGACTTTGTTGATTGTCCATTACAATCTCAGTTTGACCTGTGTTTGGGTAGGCTGAAGTAATTTTGGTCATGAGGAAAAGGTTCTTGAGGCAGAGGGTGGTGGAGCACTGGCACAGGCTCCCCAGGGAGGTGCTGATGGCCCCAAGGCTGACAAGATTCCAGCAGCATTTGGCCAAGGTCCTCAGGGACATGGTGTGAATGTTGGGATTGTCCTGTGCAGGGACAGGAGTTGGACTCCATCATCCTGGTGGGTCCCATCCAACTCACAACACTCCATGATTCTATGATCCTAATTTTATTCACCTCTTAAGCTGGCCTGGGTAGAAGCCTGATTTCCAGGTAAGGGTGACTCAGGCAAAGCTTTCTGTTCCTCTCAGAAGCAGCATTATCCTGTGTGGGAAAGGCCAACTAACTTGTGAGTAGCCTGACAGAGCAGGACAAGATGAAGAGTCACCTAGTCAAAGGATTCACTGCATATTCCCCTGGCAAGTAAAGACAGAGGTGACCCGTGCCACCTTCACACCATGTTATCCCCACTTGCATCTATTCTTCCTCTTCTCTGTCCATCCCATCTTTCCTTCACCTTTTCCAAGGTCTTTCCTGTTCAGCATCCATGTAGCTTGTGGTGAAACTTCTCACAAACCTCTCAAACCTTTAGTACATGCTGCTCCCCACTTCCAAAAAGTTTCCTCCTCAGCATCCTGGTTAAAGTCCCCTCTAAAGCTCTTTAGGTGTAGACCCCCTGGCAATAACCTCCAGGAGTCTGCACCAGGAATTTTGGTTACAAAATCCAGATCTTTGGAGAAGAGAAGACTCTGGGGAGACCTTCTTCCAGCCTCTCAATACTTAAATGGAGTTTATAAGATGGGGCCAAACTTTTTCTCAGGACCTGTAGTGATAGGACAAGAGGAGATGGTTTTAAATGGAAAGAGGGGAGATTTAGACATTCAAGGTCAGGTTGGATGAGGCTCTGAGCAACCTGGTCTAGTTGAAGATGTCCCTGCTCACTGCAGGGGGGTTGGACTAGAAGGCCTTGAGGGGTCCCTTCCAACCCAAACCAGTCTATGATTGTATGATAATAACAAGGCTGCTGGGCTTGTGACTGCCAAGGTGAGGGGACCAGAGTACAAGGAGCCCTTTCTGCAGTCATGATGTAGAGTTAAAACATGCAGAGAAAACAGCTGTGGAACTGATGGTCCTTCAAGCTGCTTCCTCCTTCACCTGGATTTCCCAGTCTTGGCTGTGGCTCATCATGGGTTCTTCCATCCTGTTCCACCCAGCCCCTTTAACCTGCAGGGCTGACCCCTCCTTGGGCTTTGCAAGGTGTAGAAAGTGTTTTCAGAGTAGAAGTAGGAAAAAATGCTGTTTGAGCTGAATTTGGGGTGAGAGCTACAACCCTTTCAAATTCAGATCCCTTCCAGTCCCTCCTATGTCCAGGTTGGGACCTTAACTGGTGTGATGAAAAACACAACACTAAAATGCAGTATCATTGAAAGAGGGGAGTAGGTCTTGTATTTCTTCTGGGCTCCCCAGTTCCAGAGGGACAGGGATCTTCTGGAGAGAGTCCAGAGGAGGCCACAAAGATGCTGAGGGGCCTGGAGCATCTGCCTGAGGAGGAGAGGCTGAGAGAGCTGGGACTGTTCAGCCTGGAGCAGAGTAGCCTGAGAGGGGATCTGATCAATGTCTGTCAATATCTGAAATGTGGGGGCCAAATGGATGGGGCTGGGCTCTTCTGGGTGGTGCCCAGTGACAGGACAAGGGGCAATGGGCACAAACTGGGACACCAGAAGTTCCAGACAAACTGAAGGAAAAACTTCTTTCCTTTGAGGGTGCCAGAGCCCTGGGCCAGGCTGCCCAGAGAGGGTGTGGAGTCTCCATCTCTGGAGATGTTCAAACCCACCTGGACACTTTCCTGTGCACCCTGGTGTAGGGACCCTGCTTTGGCAGGGGGGTTGGACTGGATGATCTCCTGAGGTCCCTTCCAACCCCACCACTCTGGGATTCTGTCATCTCCCTGGGGGTTGCAAATATGGATCTTAGGTGGTCCAGGCCTGTGGAGGTGACTGCTGGGATTCCTCTCACCTTCCTTTAGGAGTAGGATTCAGCTCCCAATCATAGACCCCTACATTAAGGTGGGCATAATGCAGATATCTACACACACATTGACCATCTGTGCTCCCCAACAGTGGCCAAGAGACCCCGTTGGTGCAGTCTGCAGAGTGACAAAACACACTTTAATTGGAAACCTTTGGATTTCAGAACAACAAGTGGTTGCATGACTATTCTCAAGGACACAGGATCTTCTGGTGTTCTCCTCTCAAGGTCTATCCCTGGGAAATTACCTACTCTGTATGATATAGCTCCACAGAGCAGGAGGAAGACCATGATTTTGCTTTGTCAGTGTATGAAGAATAGGTCTGGGGGAGAGACATCAGGGCCAGCTGTAGGACACTGGAATGGGCTGCCTGGGAAGGTGGTTGAGTCACCATCCATGGAGGTATCTAAAAGATGGGTAGATGTGGTGCTCAGAGATCTGGTTTAGTAGTGAACAGGTACAGTTGGACTCAATGATCTCAAAGGTCTTTTCCAACCCAGTGATTCATGATTCTATGACTCACACCTTTGTGATAGGACAGGTTGTGCTGTCTGCTGTGTCTTGGTGGCCATTCCAGCTCAAATTGTACCCACTTTCCCCTGGTTTCAGAGCTAGAGCTGCAGTCTGAAATGAGAACTTAATGAAGAATAAGGATTTGACCTTTCCAGGGTAAAATGGGGCTTCCAGTCTTAAAACTGGATACCTCAGAGAGTTGGGCAAGGAGTGTGTGGTGCTGGAAATAAAATGAGTTGTTAAACTAGCCATGAACGTGGTGACTCCAGTTCTGGATCGTTACCATGGTGGTTGGCAGCAGGGAGATCTTCAGCTACTGCAAGAATTTCCACCCTGAGACTGGTGAGAACAGAGCAACAGTAGCCAAATCTCTATGCATAAGAACATGAATTAGGACCTGCTAACTGCCATGGCCATCATCATGATGGCAAGGAAATTCCAGAAGCCACCAAACCTGTTTTATGGAGATGCTGAGGAGGTGTTGGGAGAAGGAGTGGGGAGAGACAGTGGAGTTAGAAGCAATTGTGATAAGATACTGAAAGGGGAAGAAATGGAAAAAGGAGATGGAAGTTCCACCAGACTTTCCTTTTTTTTTTCCCCCCTACTGGAGGGCAAAAAAGGTGGTGGGGTGAGAGGATTGAGAGGAAAAATAAACAAAACCTGGCCTGCATTCAGCTCTTCTGAAGGGTGCTAACAGCAAGGAGCTGAATCTGCCACAGATGCATTTAAGCCCTTCCAGCTCATGAATTCTTTTTCCAGAAGTTTCCCAGAGTCAGTAGAATTTGTCCAAGACCCGGAGAGCTTTGACATTTGGTCATAAATCTCTTTGTCAGCAGCCTGGGAGTGAAAAGGGGAAAAAAGGAGAAAAAAAAAAAGGAAAAACAAACCATGTAATGAAAGAGGGATGAGCTCAGCTCCTGGAGGAGGTTGGAGATGGGGCACAACATCGTTAAGGGGTGGTCAGGGGAGAGGGAGGAACTCAAAGGGCTGGAGGAGGTGGCACAGGGATGGGACCATGCTCCTCCAGTGGGAAAGCTGGTGGGATGGTTGATAGATGTCGAGAACTAATGGCACCATCTGGAAGGAACAGGATGGTTCATGTAATCCAAGTCCCATTGGGGGAGCAGCCTGTAGGTCACCTCGAGCTGGCCACATGCCATGGGCATCTTATATGCTTGAACATGTCTTTTGAGTGAACTTTCAGAACTTCAGGGTTTGGTAGGGCTTTTCTTTTTCTTCTTCTTTTCTTCCCCCCCCCCCCCCCCCTTTTTTTATTTAAATACAACAGAATCTGTCTGTGCCCTGGGGGATAATGAATGAGGTCTCCAGCAGCTGCTGTGGATGCTGTTTAGATTCAGGAGGTGTTTTCTTGAGGGAATGATTGATGGTTCCTTTCAAGACTACCAGGAACATAAGCTTCCCCTCCCCCTCAATCCAGAGATGGGTTGAACACATCCAGTGGCTGCTTCAACAGGCAGGATGGAGGTTAAATCCACCCAGATGCAAGTTGTGAAGGCAGATAACCAGTCTTCAGAACCTTGCAACCTTCAGTCACACTGTCCCTCAGAGATTAAGGTCTTTCAAGTCAAAGCAGCCAATATGGTTTCGATCAATCCTGACAGATTTTACAGCAACTGCTTTTGTCCTGCTGGAAATCCTCAGCTGCTTGTGTTCAGCTTCTTCCAGCTAAGTGAGGTCAGGCTGAGTTTCCAGGGATGGAGTTCAAGGAACAGATAGTGAAAGATGGGGATCTGCATTTCACACCAACAGGAACACTCTAACCTCGTGTAGCATTGCAGCAGGGTTGGCCAAAGGAGACATCTGATCTGAGGTCCCCAGACTATAGGTCACCGGGCTTCCAAAGTGTTTTTCCCCAGAGTTATTTGTCCCACTGCCCCTCCTGAAAGCCCCCAGTATGGATTTGGGGAGCTGCTGTGGAGTTTTGCAAAGAGCTGTTAAAGCAGCTGCTGCTTTTCATCCCAGAGACTTCTCTGCATGGAGGGAAACAGGTCAGGGTCCACTGCAGCCCAGATGGTCTTCTTGACAAATGTCTTCTCATGAACCTTCCTTGCCTCCTTAGTGCATTTGATCCTGGAGCATCTGCCTGACGAGGAGAGGCTGAGAGAGCTGGGACTGTTCAGCCTGGAGAAGAGCAGCCTGAGAGGGGATCTGATCAATGTCTGTCAATAGCTGAAGTGTGGGGGCCAAATGGGTGGGGCCGGGCTCTTCTGGGTGGTGCCCAGTGACAGGACAAGGGGCAATGGGCACAAACTGGGACACCAGAAGTTCCAGAGAAACTGAAGGAAAAACTTCTTTCCTGTGAGGGTGTTGGAGCCCTGGGCCAGGCTGCCCAGAGAGGGTGTGGAGTCTCCATCTCTGGAGATGTTCAAACCCACCTGGACACTTTCCTGTGCAACCTGGTGTAGGGAACCTGCTTTGGCAGGGGGGTTGGACTGGATGAACTCCTGAGGTCCCTTTCAACCCCACCACTCTGGGATTCTGTGATTTAGGCTGCAGGGTCCACTGTGACAAGGCATGAAAAATATTTTCTTTTGGTGGCTCAAATGTGTCTCTGAGGCATTAATATGAGGTGCTCAGGGACATAGTTTAGAGGTAGAATTGGAAGTGTTGGGTTTATGGTTGGACTCAATGATCTTGAAGGTCTTTTCCAACCACCATCATGTTATGATTCTATTTTTTTTTCATGGAAAATATCAATGTGAATAAACTAAGTCCCCCTTTCTGACCACCTCAGTTTTTATTCTCAGCTTAGAACCTTAAAAGTGATCCCTGCAACTTGGCAGAAGCATGTTGTGCCTCTTAGATTCCCATGATGTCTCATGACACATCCAAGGCCAGGTTGGATGAAGCTTTGAGCAACCTGGTCTAGTGCAAGGTGTCCCTGCTGCTGGCAGGGGGGTTGGAACTGGATGAGCTTGAAGGTCCCTTCCAACCCAAACCACTCTGTGATTCTATAATACTTCATGCCATGGAGTTTGCATTTGTTTTTCCCTTGGGCTTGGTCTCTAACTCAGACCTGGTTCAAGACAAGTTGAAGTTCAGAAACTGCAGGGAAGGAAGAGAATTATTACATTTTTAACATGGTAACAATTCTCCTTTTTCCCCAAACTCAGAGGCAGAGCAGCCTCCTCCATCAGGGAGCCTTTACTTAGTAGCAGGAAGCCTGAAATGTGATGCTGTCTCCACAAAAATCCTCAAGTCCATTTAACAATAGTCCTTGTTTATAGGCACCAAGCTGCTTGTTTTCCTCCCTTCCCTACAGTGATGCAACAACCACTGCTGAAGGATTTGTTTTTGGAGCTAGAAGCTGCTTTTTGGTGTGTTTCAGTTCACTGAGTGTTTGGGTTTATTTCTAGATTTACAGGGAGTAGATTTGGGCTTCATCACCTCCATCTCTTCTATATGGTTGGAGGGAGCTTGGCCTCTCCAGGGGGTGATTCATCCTTTCTGGAGTTGATGTTCAAAGGGGGTACATGAAATGTAACTCAAGAACAAGGTTGGGAAGCAAGAACATGGGTTTTTAGTCATGTTCCCTGCTACTGGTTTCCTATATGGCCCTTGGCTCTTCACTTAGTCCTATTGGAAGTAACTCAGTGTCCATCCACCATGGGAGATGACCAGTCTCTTGGGGCTTCTGTTTGCATCTTCAATATGGATGTCATCATGGTTTGCCCAAACAAGGGTGGGTAGACTTACTTGAGCATTGAATCATGGACTGGTTTGGGTTGGGAGGGACCTTAAAGCTCATCCAGTCCCAACCCCCCTGCCAGCAGCAGGGACACCTTCCACTAGACCAGGTTGCTCAAAGCCTCATCCAACCTGGCCAAGAACACTTCCAGGGAGGAGCAGCCACAGCTTCTCTGGACAACCTGGGCCAGGGTCTCACCACCCTCACACCAAATAATTTCTTCCTCATATCCAATCTAAACCTCCCCTCTTCCAGTTTTAAGCCATTTCCCCTTGTCCTGTCATTAACTGCCCTTATAAAAAGTCCCTCCCCAGCTTTCTTATAGGCCCCTTTGGGGGAGGAGGTTCATGGGTCATGCTCAGAAGATGCAGGAAAAGGAGCAGTGTAAGCACATCTGAGAGATTACCAAAGGGGTGTTTTGGTGATGGACCCCTCATTCAGGCAGTGTGGTCCCATGGGCACAGATCTGCTGGACTAGGACTCCAAAGACCTGATGGTCTGGGTTTGTCTCCTGTCTTGGTGGATAAGAACAAAGATGCCTGTGAGGTCAAATCTGTGATTCAGCTAGCCCACACTCTGGAAAGTGTCAGTGGCTATTTTGGGCCATTTGCTGTCATCTTCTACCCCTGATCCCCCAGCACCCACAATTGCTGCTCTAGGGAGGTGACAGTGCCCATCCCTGCCTCCTCCCTTTACAATTCACTTATTCCTTTGTCCATCAACTCCTCTGTTCCTTTGCTGATCCCATCTGTCTCCTGTGGCAACAACAACTTCCAGACATTCACTGCCCTTAGTGCAGAAGTTCTTTCATCTATTTTAAGTCTCCACTAGTTTTGTTGACTGTCTTCTACTGACTGAGTTCCTTTTTCCAAGGTTTAATTATACCCCCTGCAACATCTTCTTCTCCAAATTGAAGAGTACCAACCTTTTCAGTTTCTCCTTATAGGGTAATTCAAAATACCTTTGGGCAAGTAACTGTAAGGTTTCTGTGCCAAAGTTTTCAGCTTTGACATCTAGGACTTCATTCTTGCTGAGCATCCTTTGTCTGATGTCTTTTCAGTAGGATCCCTTCTCTCCAAGAAGCTCCAGCACATTAATGAGCAAATGAAGTGACAGAATAACAACAAACTCCTGTTGGAACCTGGTCTAGTGGAAGGTGTCCCTGCTGCTGGCAGAGGGGTTGGAACTGGATGAGCTTTGAGGTCCCATCCAACCCAAACCATTCTGTGAAGTGGACAGTGGTAAGAACATATCCTGTGTGCTCACATCAATGTGGAATTGTACCCTTGCTAATAAACCCATCAAGTGCAGAGATACCTGATAAAACACCCAAAAGAGGTCTTGATCAGACTCAGGTTACAGTCAGAGCCAGCACACGACTCCCTGAGCCTGACCATGCAGATGGAAGCACAGGTAGTGGTGAGCAGGACCCAGAATGGGTTATACCTTCATAGAAAGGTTTTTTGGGACCCATGTGGTGCCAGCACTATGAATAAATAAAAAGTGTCTTTTCATTATCCATCCATCCAGCACTTCTCAGCAGCCCCCAAAATCCTTTTTAAGTAGACAAGCAGGGAGGAACGATCCTTTATCTTGCAATGAAGTGAAAGGCAGCATTGTTGGGCTGGATGGTTTCATTACCCCCTTGGGTGTCATTCCATACACCAGAAAAAATGCTCAAAAAAAGAGGAAAATGACCTGTTCTGTGTGTCCATGCAGCAAACACAGCTTCTCACCATGGTTCTGCAGCAAGGCACCCAAGCAGGATTGGTTCATTCCATACCTTGTCTAAGGGACAAAGCCCCACTCCATAGTTCTGCATTTCTTGATTGGCTCCCCATTCCCTTATCTCCACCAAACAATTCAGAACAGGCTTCCAGGAGTGTCTCATGCTCTGAAAAACCCAACAAAGCTTCTTCCAATCCCTCAGTGACCCCAGGACCTGGAGGTCACATCCATACTAAGCTGTTTTTAAGACAAACAGAAGGAAATACTTAGGTGTAAAATTACTTGGCAGAAGCTGAACTCGTTTCCTTTTTTGACAGGGGCAAAATAAATAGAATAATCATCCAGGATCCTGAAAAACTCAACCACCCACTAAGAGAAAAGGGGGGTTGCACGCTCTTTTTGGATGATACTCTGAGCTCACTTGAACCAGAAAGGCAGATCTGCCCTAAGCTCTCCTCTGCCCTGCAACTGAGTGTACAAAGGAGTAGGGAATGGGAGCCAACCAGGTTCTTCTTGCTCCCCAATCACCTTCTCATTAGGAACCTCCTCTCTTCCCTCGAGGGCTCTTCTGCAGGCTGCATGGTTATAAGTCCAAGGAATTATCCAAGGGATAATTTCCAATTCCCCCAAGATCTTTTGAGGTTGTTTTCAGAGGATTCTGGATAATTTCAAATAGGTTCTTCTCTCTCCTCCCTGTTCCCAAATCCAAGCCATGTGGAAGCAGCAAAGACCTGGTAGGGGAGAAATCCAATGAGAGATTTACCAACGTGGCAGACCCATCTTGATTGTCCCAAGGGGAGGTCTTCCAGCCCATCCATGAACACAATGCAGGTCACAGGGCACGATGCAATGTGATGACACAGAGACAAGCCCTTGGTACCACTCTTTGGCACTTGAGATCTCACTCTGAGCAATTTAAGAGACCAAGACCAACTCCACCTCTCTCCAAGTTTGTTGTCTAACTAAACCTGACCTTCTAGACAATCCTCATGAGTCAACAGAGGGAGAGAGACATCTCCAAAGGGTACTTCACCCTTTCTAAGGTCTATACCTAAGATAAGCCAGGCAAAATTTTGTCTTGACACTCAAAACACCTCAACCTGCAGCAAACTCACTTATGGAGCCAGAGAAGATACAAAAAGCTGAGGATACCTGAGCAGCCCAGCAAACTTGAGGACATCCTTTAGTGGTAAACCTGGCAATGCTGGGTTTATGGTTGGACTAGATGATTGTAATGGTCTTTTCCAACCAAACTATTCCATGAAACTTCAATCGTTTAGGAATTGTTGTCATTAGTTTTAATTTAGTTATGGAATTTGAGCAACTCCTGAGCTCCCTTAAATGAACATTTTCTAGGGTCACAGGATCCCCGAATTGCCTGGATTAGAAAAGTCCTTTAAGCTCATCAAGTCCAACCATGAACCCAACACTGACCAGTCCCCGACTGACCCATGTCCCTCAGCACTGTGTCTACACGACTCTTCAATCCCTCCAGGGATGGGGACTCCACCACTGCCCTGGGCAACCCCTTCCAATGCCTCAGAACCCTTTCAGCAAAGAAATTCTTCCTCACATCCCATCTCAACTGCCCTGGGCACAACTGGAGCCCATTTCCTCTTGTCCTGTCCCTTGCTCCTTGGTGGAACAGACCCACCCCCACCTCTCTCCATCCTCCTCCAAGGGACTTGGACAGAGCCACAAGGTCTCCCCTCAGCCTCCTTCTCTCCAGGCTCAGCACCCCCAGTTCCCTCAGCCGGGAACTCAGCACACTTGTGCTCCAGACCCTTCCCCAGCTCCGTGTCCATCCCACACTGGCCCACAGCCACGTGCAGAGCAAGGCACAGGCTCTCTGCACAAGCAATGTAACTCCTCATTCCCTTGTCTTTTCTCCTCTCCTAACCAATTCTTTTTTTTCCCCTTTTCTTCATTGCTTTCCCAATACTTGGAAAAAAAGCAACAACAACAAGAAAAAGCTTTTTTGCCTCATGTAAACAGTGGGACACAGTTAATGCTGTTGTTTAAGGAAATAATTTCTTTTCTGACGCAGCAAGCACTCTACCAGAGGCAGAGATTTGACAGCTCACTTGAACCCCAGAGGCTGGAAGTTGAGATGGAATTGAAATGTCTTTGATAAATCCATTAAGAAAAGAACAAGCTGATCATTTTCATGTGAATTATTTCTTTGTCATTACCCTTTTGGGGTTTTTCAGGTGTTGAGAGAAGTCATCCTCAAAAGATTTGGAAGCAGTCTAGGACTCGGTATTTTTTGGCTGTAAAGGAATTTTAGGCAAACCACACTGACCTGAGTGTTGTCATCCAAACATTCTGATATTCAACACAATTTATCATATATTATTGTTTCTCCTAATGTGATCTTGCTCAGATAGCTGAGATTGATTCACAGAGACACAGAATTTTGGGGGTGGGAAGGGACCTCAGGAGATCATCCAGTCCAACCCCCCTGCCAAAGCAGGTTCCCTACACCAGGTTGCACAGGAAAGTGTCCAGGTGGGTTTGAACATCTCCAGAGATGGAGACTCCACACCCTCTCTGGGCAGCCTGGCCCAGGGCTCCAACACCCTCACAGCAAAGAAGTTTTCCCTTCAGTTTCTCTGGAACTTCTGGTGTCCCAGTTTGTGCCCATTGCCCCTTGTCCTGTCACTGGGCACCACCCAGAAGAGCCCGGCCCCATCCATTTGGCCCCCACACTTCAGCTATTGACAGACATTGATCAGATCCCCTCTCAGGCTGCTCTTCTCCAGGCTGAACAGTCCCAGCTCTCTCAGCCTCTCCTCACACAGGAGATGCTCCAGGCCCCTCATCATCTCTGTGGCCTCCACTGGACTCTCTCCAGAAGGTCCCTGTCCCTCTGGAACTGAGGAGCCCAGATGGGTTACCTCACTGTTTTGTGCCACAGTGGAGAATAACCTTAAAATTTAGGAAACCTTGTCCACTTTGCTAATGCTCCACACGCTCTGATCACCCCCAGCCCCTCTGCTGGGCAAGGTTGCTGTCCTTTTTCTTGTCTAACCACCTTGCACTGCATCTGAATCTCTAGAAAGCTGGAGCAGCATCAGTCTGGAACAAGTTAATTAACACAAATTTCAGCTGATCTAGGAAAATAAACAGGGAACAGGAATGCTCAGAGGTCACTTTGTAATAATAGAGGTGTTGACACAGGGTCACATCTTTTGCTTTTGGCTTTTTGGTGAAAATACAAGTGGATTGGTGAGAAGAAATTGTGTTTTTTGTTTGTTTGTTTGTTTTTTCCTTAGGAAAACCTAAAGTTTCCTTTCCACTTGTACCTGGGAAGGTGAAGCTCTTCGTTAGACTAACCAATACATTTTGAAAGGACAAATATCATCTGGCTTGTGTCAGATGAGTCAACCTGGAATGAGACCAGTGAGGAAAGAATTTAGATACTTTCTATATACACTGTCAACTTCAGAAGATTGAATTCACTTGGAGACTTCACAACCCAAGATGGAAACCTCCTGGCTTCATCAGATGCAAGAGATGTTCCTTGTGAAGTCATACTTGTGTAACTTTGGGGAAGTGTCTGAGAATTCCCCGTGGTGTCACCATCCTGGAGAAAGCTGGACTAGTCACCAGTAACACTGATGCTTTTAAACAGTTTCTTCTCAATTGTGATGGTTCTCCTTGCATAGGAATGAGGGGAAACACAGTGGACACTCAAAGGTACTTGAGACAACCTCAAAGTGCTCCTCACTGGACATCACTGGCTCTGATTTTGATGCTGAACTCTGCTATCAGTTCTGCTTCAGGGAGATGTCTTTTGGCAGGAGATCTGCATCCACACTGAGGACTCTGGAGAAGAAAAGACTGAGAGGAGATCTCATCATGGTCTGGAACTTCCTCCCCAGGGGAAGAGCAGGGGCAGGCGCTGAGCTCTTCTCTCTGGCCACCAGCGCCAGGAGCAGAGGCCATGGCAGGAAGATGTGGCAGGGGAGGGGGAGGTTGGCCATGAGGAAAAGGTTCTTGAGGCAGAGGGTGGTGGAGCACTGGCACAGGCTCCCCAGGGAGGTGCTGATGGCCCCAAGCCTGACAAGATTCCAGCAGCATTTGGCCAAGGCCCTCAGGGCCATGGTGTGAATGTTGGGATTGTCCTGTGCAGGGACAGCAGTTGGGCTCCATCATCCTGGTGGGTCCCTTCCAGCTCACAGCACTCCATGATCCTGTGACTCAAGGGATTACTGGGAAAAGGCTCCTGGATCCTAATCTCAAGTTGCTCAAGCCAGTGGTGGTTAGCAAGTGAAAAGGGAGAAGATAGAGCCTGGAAAGGTAGAGGCATTGATAGTGAGAAAGAAAGAAAAAGAGAGCAAAAAAAGGAATGGGGAGAGGAAAGGACGGTAGGAAATGGCCAAGGACAAGAAGAAATAGCCTCAAGTTGGGCCAGGGGACGTTTAGATCAGATATCAGGAAAAAAATGCTTCACTGAAAAGGTCCTCAGGGAATGAGAAGCCCTGGAATGGGCTGCCCAGGATAGTGGTGGAGTCCTCATCCCTGGAGGTATTTAAAAGCCAGGTAGATGGGGTGCTCAGAGATCTGGTTTAGTAGTGGACAGGTGTGGTTGGACTCAATGATCTCAAAGGTCTTTTCCAACCAGACTATTCTATGACTCTATGAAAGTGGGGCTGGGTGTGATGCCTCCATTTTATACACAGGATCAGGTGAAACACGAAAAAGAAAGGTCACCTGTCCCCAGGTAGGTGTGGGTCTGTCAAACCCATCTCTGGCAGAATTTTGTGCATTAAACTCCTTGACAGAACTGAGAGCAAAATCCCTCCAGCTCCAAGGAAACAATCTTGGTCAGGAGCTGAAGTGATAATTTTTAGCTCACTCTCAGCATCTGTTCATCCTACAGCCAACATCATGAGAAGAGCCATCCAAAATATCATGTTCTGAGAAGGACAGTTGGGGCTTCCTCCTGCTCATCTCAAGTGCTGCTCCTGGCAGAGCTGGAGTCAATGATTTCATGCACATTTAGGGATCATCACTAAAAAAATCTGTATTTCCACAATCAGTTTTTGTCTCTTAAACATGGGACAGTTACTGTGACAAAGCAAGAGAGCAAAGGAAATGGCTTTGCTGATGAAGATGGAGACAAGAGTTAGGAGGCACTGCCAAAGCAGATGCTTTCCTCACACCTCCTCCAGAAGATGTTTTCTGCTTGAGGAATTGCAGATGAGCCTACTGGTGTCTATGCAATCTGATGCACTCCTGGATCGTTTTATTTCATATTTTTCTCCCCCATTTAGTCCAACAATGCACAGGTGACAGCTCCTTGGTGTGGGATGGGTTGGTTGTCTACACACAGGCAGCTTGGACCATTTGAGGGTACATAAGGTTGGCAGATATCACACAAGATTTAAGAAAATTAATTTTCCTTATTAAAATGCTGTCAAAAAACCCAGTTTTTCAGATCTTTTAAAGATCAAGGTTGTTGGTTCTACATGGAAAAAAAATAGAAACAACAAAACCAGCTGAGGGGTGTAGAAACAGTCTTCTGAGGTACAAATGTCACTGCTGGGATTGAACTCCAAGTCCTAGTGGGTTTTAAAAATAGATTATCCAGACACCTGGGAGATGATCCTGCCTCCAGAAAGGAGCCAATGCCAAGTGACCTCTCAGAGACCTCACCAAGCATACTCTCACAATTCCTCCAGCAGGTCTGTGCTCCAAGCCTGAGGAGATAGAGGGATGCCAACAGGAGTGATGTCACAGGACAGAGTCTCTGTATTTCTTGGAGTTACTCTGTTAAATCAGGAAAACACTGACATCAGAAATGAAACAAAAGCTACTCTAAGAGGAGATTGGCCAGATTGCAGAGTCAACCACCCAAACAAGAGGAACTGCCAAGATTCAGACTGCTCTTCTCTTTCCTGGACTAAACTATCTCGTCTTCTCCTTGGTCATAGCATCATAGAATGGTTTGGGTGGGAAAGGACCTCTCAAGGTCATTTAATCCAATGATCCTGCAGTGAGCAGGGACATCTTCAACCAGATCAGGTTGCTCAGAGCCTCATCCAACCTGACCTTGAATGATTCCAGGGATGGGGCTTCTACCACCTCTCTGGGCAACCTGGGCCAGGGTCTCACCACCCTCATCATAAAAAAAACTCTGTCTTTTCATTGGGGGTCTCCTGTAGCAATCAACAGCTTCAAAACTACTCAGCTAAGGTGAATTTTACCTGGCACAAGCATCAAAGCTTCAGAAATGCCATCGTGATGGATCTCATGGTGTGAGCACCATTCCTGCCTCCCATTTCTGATCAAGCAGTTCTCTTCATCACCAAATGACATCTCTGTGGAAATTAGGGTGCTTTTTGCTTTTTAATTTAAAAAGAGGTTTTTAAGAATGTTTTTTATATTCTAATGATGTTTATCCCATCTGGGAAAAAAAAAAGTAAAATACAGTGAAGCCAGCAGCTTTCTCTAGTGTTGATGTTTTGAGGTCCCTTCCAGTTCTGGGCCCCACAGTTCAAGGAGGACAGGGAACTGCTGGAGAGAGTCCAGCACAGAGCCACCAAGGTGATGAAGGGAGTGGAGCATCTCCCTGACGAGGAGAGGCTGAGGGAGCTGGGGCTCTTGAGCTTGGAGAAGAGGAGGCTGAGGGGGGACCTCATTAATGTTGATCAATATCTGAAGGGTGAGTGTCAGGAGGATGGAGCCAGGCTCTTCTCAGTGGTGTCCAATGATAGGACAAGGGGCAATGGGTGTGAGCTGGAACACAGGAGGTTCCGCTTGGATTTGAGAAGGAACTTCTTTACAGTGAGGGTGCCAGAGCCCTGGGACAGGCTGCCCAGGGAGGGTGTGGAGTCTCCTTCTCTGGAGACATTCAAGACCCACCTGGACACCTTCCTGTGTGATCTCATCTGGGTGTCCCTGCTCCAGCAGGGGGATTGGACTGGATGAGCTTTCGAGGTCCCTTCCAATCCCTGACACTCTGTGATTCTGTGAAAGTACCTTCTTAAGCATCCTGTTCAGAGCTGCAGTGCACTCATGCTTTACCCTGCTCATGGGCCATGTTTTCTTACCCAAAATGCTTTTCTTTCAGGTCTCTTTCCATCTCTTTTTGAAAAGGTCACTTTGAAAAGGTCACTTGACCCCTCCAAGACACAACACGTCAGCTAACACATCTTCTACCACCAGAGTGCAAAGCTGCTTACGTGTCTGCTGGAGCCTTTGTTTATCCATCCCAGGATAGCACGACAGCAGGACATTGCTGAGTCATGTTCCCAACATGACTCATTGTCAACCTCAGATCCTTCCCCTCCTGCTGTCCCCAGCCACCTCCCTCCATCCTTTTTTAAGCTGGTTAACCTCACCCAAGCATGGGTGAAGCACCCAGGGACTTGCAACTTGGTTTTCCAGGTTATTTCTCCAATTTATGGAATTTCCTTTGGATTCTCTTCCAGTCTGCTGGCAGGTCCCATCCTCCCCAGCCCTGGCCGGTCCCATCCTCCCCAGCCCTGGCCGGTGCCACCTGAACATCTGATACATAAAATCTGTATTTTTTTTTTTAATATGCAGGTCACCAATGGAGATATCCAATTGCCCTGGCCACAGAGCCTCCTGCTTTGGCAGCAAATAAACCCATGAATTTGTTCTTGCTCCTGTTACTTCATCCAACAGAGCTGCTGACACTAGTAGATGTCTTCTTCTCTTTGGACCAGCAAGAGAAGAGGATGGGGTACGTAGCCAGCAGTTGTTTAAATAGTGAAGCCTGAGAAGGATAAAACTGAGGGGCTTTGGCAAGGAAAGATGTTCCAAATTCAAACACTCCTCTGTGACCATGGCAGCATCCATCACAAGATGACAACATATCTGTTGTACAGCACTCTCAACTTGTATCTTCTGAAAGCTTCTTAGTTAACTGAGGTGAGCAGTTCTCCTGTGGGAATAGCAAGCAGCAGGTCAAGGGAGGGGATTCTGCCCTTCTACTCTGCTCTTGTAAGGCCCCACCTGGAGTGCTGTGTCCAGTTCTGGACCAGTACTGAGTCCACCCAACACAAGAAAGACATGGACCAGTTAGAACAAGTCCAGAGGAGGCTACGAGGATGATGCCAGGGCTGGAGCAGCTCTGCTGTGAGGACAGGCTGAGAGAGTTGGGGCTGCTCAGCCTGGAGAAGAGAAGGCTCCAGGGAGACCTTCCAGTGGCCTCCCAGTACCTGAAGGGGCTCCAGGAAGGCTGGGGAGGGACTTTGGCCAAGGGCAGGGAGTGACAGAACAAGGGGTGATGGCTTGAAAGTGGCAGAGGGGAGATGGAGCTGAGATGTGAGGAAGAAATTCTTTGCTGTGAGGGTGGTGAGACCCTGGCCCAGGTTGGCCAGAGAAGCTGTGGCTGCTCCTCCCTGGAAGTGTTCTGGGCCAGGTTGGATGAGGCTTTGAGCAACCTGGTCTAGTGGAAGGTGTCCCTGCTGATGTGGAACTAGAGGATCTTTAAGGTCCATTCCAACCTACACCATTCTATGATTTGTAAGAGTAAGACAAAGCCCCACCCAGCTCCTGCCTACACTTCAAGATGAAGCATTGTCCAGGTTGAGTTTTTTTTAAAGAAAAAAGTAAAACCAACTACACACAAGATTTCAGGGTGCAAAGCAAACATTCCCCAACTAAAAAAGTTGAAGGAGAAAAAAACAATGACTTAAGTAGGAAAACCACCACCTTCACAACCTCTCCCAGAAGGGGGAAAACAGAGAGGGAAAAAAGGGAGCTAAAAATGAAGTAACACCAGTAAGCTGCCATATGGTGGGATTTCATCTTTACTGGTTAAGCTGAAGTATCTAAAAGCAGAAAACAGAAACTATGTTGAACAAACCAAATAATACCCAACAGACCCAATTCCACCTGGAGAACAAGGTGACTACAAGCAAGAGCAACCTACCCAAGCACCAGTGAGCTTCAGTAACAAGCACCCTGAGCTTCTCAACCCAATTAAATCAGTTTTTCCTTATATAGACTCATTAAATCCCAGGTGATACACATTTAATCCTCTCAGGAGTAACTAATGAGGCCCAATTACCTCATGGTATAAATCAGGTGATGGTGGAAATGGTGCACACCTGGTGATGTTAACATCTAGGAGCTGTAGCTGGGTAAGGACAGGTTCATTCTCTGCCCTCCTCTGCCCTCCTCTGCCCTCCTCTGCCCTCCTCTGCCCTCCTCTGCCCTCCTCTGCCCTCCTCTGCCCTCCTCTGCCCTCCTCTGCCCTCCTCTGCCCTCCTCTGCTCCTATTTACATGCTTTTTGCCCCAATATGAAGCCCATTTTCAGTGGTTTCAGCTGGAGTTTGGGCACAGCAGCCATGCAGTGGGCACAGCTCTTTGGGATGAGTTAAATATAAATTCTTTGGGATGAGTTAGTAAGAATTAAGCTTCAATTGAGTGTCAAAATGTCTAACTGCCCTGGAACATTCTCCTCACTTTCTTCCTGTTTTCTTGCTGCTTTCAACTGCATCCTGGAAAGGAGAGAAATAATTTACACCAGCCTTTTCCCTGCTGCACAGTCCTCCCTTCATATCACAAATATTATATATAATCATATATTTTTATATATTTATATAATATATCATATGTATACTATATAAAATATATATTTATGTAATATATTTTTATATATTTATATATTATGATACTATATATCATAATATTTATGATGATTTAAGGTCATGGAGTCACCTCCATGCTACTTCCTTTTTTTTTCTACCAACTCCTGCTTTCTATTCCACAGATTCTTGTGGAAAGCTCTAGTTTTGGGTGTTTTTTTCCTATTATTTTCCACCCTATGACATTTGTGACCCAACATCAGCTTTGTTTTATCAAACCAGACTTGCTTATTGGGTGGAGATCTTGTTGGAGTGTTTTATGACAGCTGTCAACTTTCTTTTGTGATCTTGTCATTTTGAAACTCATTTGAAACCAAACCATTTCTAGTAAAGCTCTAAAGCATGGAGCATGTTTGGTTCTTGCCTACAACTGGCTTGGTCTTAAGACCCTCTAAGCTTGAGGAGCTATGATGGTGTCAAAGGAGGCCACGAGGATGATGCCAGGGCTGGAGCAGCTCTGCTGTGAGGACAGGCTGAGAGAGTTGGGGCTGTTCAGCCTGGAGAAGAGAAGGCTCCAGGGAGACCTTCCAGTGGCCTCCCAGTACCTGAAGGGGCTCCAGGAAGGCTGGGGAGGGACTTTGGCCAAGGGCAGGGAGGGACAGAACAAGGGGTGATGGCTTGAAAGTGGCAGAGGGGAGATGGAGATGAGATGTGAGGAAGAAATTGTTTGGTGTGAGGGTGGTGAGACCCTGGCCCAGGTTGGGCAGAGAAGCTGTGGCTGCTCCTCCCTGGAAGTGTTCTGGCCCAGGTTGGATGAGGCTTTGAGCAACCTGGTCTAGTGGAAGGTGTCCCTGCTGCTGGCAGGGGGTTGGGACTGGATGATCTTGAAGGTCCCTTCCAACCCAAACCAGTCTGGGGTTCTGTGGTTGCTAACAGCATGTCAAGTGTCAGAGGCTCTTCTGTACCTTATTCCTTCTTCTGAAGATCTATGGAGAAGAGTGAGGAGGGTTTTTTTGTCATGTTCATGTCACTTGGTGTTGACACTAGAGAAGGTTGGCATCTGGAGCAGAGGATGGAGAGGTTTACAATGGTACTTAGTGGACTTTCCTCTACAATCTCAGACCTACACAGCTTCTGACAGCGAACAACTGCATCTGAGACAGCTCCAGAGGTTGTTCCAGGGCTTTGGACTGTCATCAATTCATAGAATCATTCCTGGTGGCTCAGCTTCTGGGGCATTTTGAGGATAAAGACTGAAACCTCTCAATTCATGTAAATTCACCTTGGAGAAGGTGTGGAGGTCAGCAGAGGACAAGTGTCACTGTCTGCCAGTAACAGAAGTTGCCAGGTAGGCAAAACACAGGAGTCTGCATCAGTTTGGCTTGGACCACCATGGAAATTCATTCTGGCCAAGGTCAGGCTGTCTCTGTATTTTTTGATATTCAAGGTAAGGGATGAGGGCACGGGCAGCTCTTCCCTCAGTGAGTAACAGGAATTGTTCATTGAAAAAATAATTAAAAATACAATTATTTTGTACTGAATTAAATTTATTCTAACTGGAAAATTTGGAGTGCAGAATGAAGTTATCAAAGTGTCTCAGGTGAAGCTGGTTTGCTGTCCATGAGAAGAGCCCCACATGATTAGCTAATCTCTTCCTTTCTTTTCATCAACAGCTCTCTCAGAAGTGGAGGAGAAGAACCATGGAATATTCCTCCTGGAGAAGATCAGATCGGTGGGAAGAACTGGTCAGCAGGAAAAAGTGAGTTCATCTATTTATTGGAAATGATTCCTAAGGAAATACTGAATTCTTATACAATCACACATACATACATGTGTGTGTGCAGTCTCTTATGTGAAAGAAAGGAAAAAAAATGAAGAATTAAGATCTGGAGAATGAAATTCAAGACTTTCACAGTGGACATGTTCATCTCTGCAGCTGCTGCTTAGCTGCATGCAGGGCTCCAGTTCTGTCTCCACCACTGAGATGGTGAGTATCCCATACCACAGCAAATCTGCTTTGATTAAACTAAAACCATGGTGTTATGGTTTTTAGCTGAGACAGAGATGGGTTTTTTTAGTAGGTAGAATATCCTTGTGTTTTGGTTTCAGCTGGGATTTGTTGTGGGAAAAACGTTGATACCCTACCGATGTTTTCAATTGTCGCTGGAAGTTGAAGGACTTTGTGTTTTGCTAATCTACGAGTGCAAGATCTGGGGGAGGGGTGGGATGAATATTTAAATTTATAATCTAAATAGGAATTTGGCTTTGCCAATGGGATATTCCATATCATATCACATCAAGTTCAGTATATTAATGAGGGACTTTTCCTCTCTTGCCCTAGCTGGCTTGTGGTGAATCAAGCACCAGACTCAGGTGAATTATGCTGACATTTGTCTCAGCTGCAGACTCCCTGCCAGTGATTCCAGCTCCTTTCCTTGCTCATTTTTCCTCCAAGCAGGAGAGTTTCACAATGCACAGTGTCTCAGAAGAGCATATTTATGGTTCAGGTTGACATCCAAGCCTGGAAGAAGGCAAGAATGCCACAGACTCCCCCTTTTTGAACATTGTCCTTTGTATATTGTAGATGAAACTTGTATCTTCATCCTCCTATCCACCACCCAACCTCTGAGCTTGATTCCAGCTTTCCCTGGCCACCACTGCTCAGGGGACATGGGACACAACTTGTATGTGGGAAGCCCAATCCCAGAGCTGAGCTCCTTATATCTGAACCAGTAACTGTCTGGTTCTCTCTGGTTTGGTTCCTCTGTCTGTTGAGGACGTTTGCAGGCAGAAGAACTGCAGTGTCCATTGTAGGTATGGAATAAATGATGAAATTCTACCTTGATTTTGCCACCAGGGACCAAAATAGAGCATTTTACTTCTGCAACTGAGAGCAAAGGCACATTGCTTGCAACAGAGGAGGAAAGAATGAGGCTGAGCTGCCTCTTCCCAGCTCTAGTATTTCAGACTTGGATTTAAAGAGCAGCCAGAGGAAATTTGGCCTTGAGTTCCTCCTGAATTTAGCAGTTTTATTGATTTAGGAGCTTCTGATTTAAAAAACCTAAGAAGGGAAACCCTTGTTTTTGCTGCTTCCAAAAAAAAACCCAAAACCTGCTTGGTTGGAGCCCTCTGTTCCACCAGAGACAAGAGCTCTGAGATGTCACCAGGAGTTTCCCAGCTTCAGCCAACAGGCAATGCTCTTCCCTGCTGTGTTTTTTCCCTTCACCATGACTCCACCCTGCTGACCTTTAAAGGAAGGAATAGGCTGATGAGAAGACTTCCACAGCAGAGCACTTTTCCCAACTGCCTCACAAACCCTTCTCTTTCCTTCTATCAAACCCAAGAAGTCTAAGCCTCAAACACCAGTCCCACCAGCATCTGCCAGGATAGATTTCCAAGTTGGTTTTTTTTTTTATGGGCTTCATAAAGTTGGGATCAGGGGGATTTTTCCACAAGACTTGAGTAGAAAGAAAGACTTTCTCCACCTCTCTCTTTTTTTTTTAACTTCATCTTTCCTTCTTTCATTTGGAGCTCGTTCAGAGAATAAAAATAACCCCTTGATTTGTGTACTTCTGCCTTAAAACAGAGCGAGACTTGTTGGTGGATCTCATAAAGCTTTTTTTTCTCTCTCTCATGCACAGTTAAGCTGTAATTTTATCCAGATGCCTTTGCTACTAATAGCCTTCCACTTAGTGTTTTTGTAATTCATGTACACACATCTGCCAGGTCATCTTTGCTTGACGTATTTCACATCTTTTCACCTTCTCCTGATGATCCACTCTGGAAACCATCAGATTCTGTCAACCTCTTCTTCTTCCAGCCTGTACCACCTCATTTCCATGGTTTATAATGTCATCTTAATTATTGTCCCATCTTCCTCTTCTATTTGGTTAACATATTTCTGAGGTATCTACTGATCAGCACCTCAATGCTCTACAAGAAGATCAAAGGGAATGGTTAAAGGAAGAGCCAGACACCCTAAATAGATGGTCAAGCCAAACCAAGGGATCTGGTAATGAGACTGTATCTCCACCACCTTCTCCCAGCCCCAGCTGAAGGAAAAGAGACCCATTTAAAATGAAAGCAGAGAAAAAGGGAGTAGGAACAAACTTTTTAGCTGGGGACAAACTTTTTAGCAGGGCCTTTAGCACCAGGACAAGGGGTGATGGTTTAAAACTAGAAGAGGAGAGACTTAGACTGGATGTAAGGAAGAAATTTTTTATGCTGAGGGTGGTGAGACCCTGACCCAGGTTGCCCAGAGAGGTGGTAGAAGCCCCATCCCTGGAAACATTCAAGGTCAGGTTGGATGGGGCACTGAGCAACCTGGTCTGGTTGAAGATGTCCCTGCTCACCGTAGGGGGGTTGGACTACATGGGCTTGAAAAGTCCTTTCCAACCCAAACCATTCTGTGATTGTGTATGAGGAGAGGGAGGGGTTGTCTATGAGGTACCACAGCAGAGAGAAATCCAGGATAACTCAGATACAGAAGCAGTGTGTGAGCTATTTCTCATTGATTTTCTCCTTCAATACATGAGCAAATAAAGATCCAGGCTGCTACAATTTTTCTTCCTTATCATAGAATCAGAGAATCCCAGACTGGTTTGGGTTGGGAGGGACCTTAAAGCTCCTCCAGTCCCACCCCCCCTGCCAGCAGCAGGGACACCTTCCACTAGACCAGGTTGCTCAAAGCCTCATCCAACCTGGCCGAGAACACTTCCAGGGAGGAGCAGCCACAGCTTCTCTGGCCAACCTGGGCCAGGGTCTCACCACCCTCTGGGTGAAAAATTTCCTCCCAATATCTGACCTAAATCTCCCCTCTCTCAGTTTAAAACCATTTCCCCTTGTCCTGTCACTCTCTGCCCATGGCAAAAGTCTCTCTCCCTCCTGTTTCTAAGCTCCCTTCAGGTACTGGAGGCCACAGTGAGCTGCTCTCCCTGGAGCCTTCTCTTCTCCAGGCTGAACAAGCCCAGCTCCCTCAACCTTTCTTCAGCAGAGAGGTGCTCCAGCCCTCTGATCATCTTCCTGGCTCTCCTCTGGACCTGCTTCAACAGCTCCACATCTTTCTTGTGCTGGGTGCTCCAGGCCTGGACACAATACTCCAGATGGGACCTCCCAAGGGTGGACTAGAGGGGGACAATCCCCTCCCTCAGTCTCCTGCCCACCCCTTGGTCGATGCAGCCCAGGACACAGTTGGTCTTCCAGGCTGCAGTCACACACTGCTGGCTCATGTCAATCTACAGCTGGTTTGAGAGTGGGGGATGTTCTCTGTCTCTGCTTCTGCTCTGACCTAATTCTGAAGGTACTTCCATCTCCCTTCACTCATCAGCTATAAAAACATTCTCCACCCAGGTCTCAGCAGCACTGCATCCCCCATGGTCAGGAAAAGGAAATGTTCATTCCATCCCACTTCCATCTCCCTCTCAAACCTGCTTTCTCTGCTGACATTCAAAAGCACCCACAGGCAAAGTCAAACCACCTGAGAGCTGGGACAGGAGAGCTCTGTGTAGATGCACTGGTGTGTCCCAGCCCATCCCTCTGCAGCTGCCTGGGACAAGCAGGAGCTCTGATCAAGATACATGATAAAAGCAGGAGCATGGTGCATCCAAATTCTGGTGCTGTGAAGGAGGTGGATGATAAGAAAACAAATAGAATCATTGAACGTTGGGAGCTGGAAGGGACCCACCAGGATGATGGAGTCCCACTCCTGTCCCTGCACAGGACAATCCCAACATTCACACCATGGCCCTGAGGGCCTTGGCCAAATGCTGCTGGAATCTTATCAGCCTTGGGGCCATCAGCACCTCCCTGGGGAGCCTGTGCCAGTGCTCCACCACCCTCTGCCTCAAGAACCTTTTCCTTATGGCCAAGCTCCCCCTCCCCTGCCACATCTTCCTGCCATGGCCTCTGCTCCTGGCGTTGGTGGCCAGAGAGAAGAGCTCAGCGCCTGCCCCTCCTCTGCCCCTTGGGAGGAAGTTCCAGACCATGATGAGATCTCCTCTCAGACTCCTCTTCTCCAGGCTGAACACCCCAAGTGCCTTCAGCCTCTCCTCACACCCTTCCCCTCTGAACCCTTCCCCAATGTTGTGTCCCTCCTCTGGACACTTTCCAGGAGCTTTAGATCCTTTTTATCCTGTGGTGCCCAAACTGCCCCCAGTGCAGAGCAGAGTGGGACGATCCCCTCTCTCGAGGTGCTGGGTGCCCCCAGGACATGGGGGTCCCTCTGGGCTGCCAGGACACATGGTTGGCTCATGTCCAACTTGCCATCAACCAGAACCCCCAGGTCCCTCTCTGCAGAGCTGCTCTCCAGCCTCTCCACTCTGTATCTTGTTGTGTTCCAGGTACAAAATCCAGCACTTATCCTTGTTCAAATTCATATGGTTGGTGATGGTCCAGCCTTGTCCCTCCTGCCTTGGGGACAGAGCAGGACCTTCACCAAGGTGGAGAACAGGTTGAACATCAGGAGCAGGGGAAACACCATCAGCAAAGCTCCCTGCATAGGGCTGGAGGTGTTAACTCCATGACCTGCCATTTCTACAAGCAGGACAACATTTAAGCAGCTCCCACTTGAGCCTTCTGAGGGAAGGGCTCTTCCCAGTCAGAGGGAAACTGGAGCTTAAATTTAGCAACTTCTTCAGTCTCTGCTAAATCCATGCATTCCTTAAAAGAGCTGGGCCATTCAGAGAGCATATTTTCGGTTTACCACATGGCTTTCTTGAAGTGATAGCCCATGAGTAATCTGAAAAAGTTCCCACTTCAATCAGGTTTTTTTTAATTTATTTTTATTTAAAATAAAATGTATTCTCCTTTGGTCACTTTGACTGCAAACGTGAGTGGTCCCAACCCCATGAATTTGCCCCATCAAACCTTCTTTGCTAAGGAAATGTCAACAACAACAGCAAGCGCCTGGGATTCATTTTGCCATTGAATCATGGCTGATTGGTTTGCAATTGGAAAAGCACTGGCTTCCTTCCCCTCCCTCCTTATTCCCCCTTCCCTGCCTGACTCACTCATCCAATCCCTTGTGACCTTTTTTTTTTCCCTCTCTACTCTTGCTTTGTGAAACTGTCAAAGTGCCACCAAAAAAAAACCTAAAACCAAACAAGCTTCCAACCAACCCAAAGAGGAGGAGCTGGGATAAACCAGAGGGGTGTTACTGCTAATAGAGATGTGCAAAGTAGCCTTAAGAGAGAGAAAGATGAACAACAACTCCCTCCCCCCCCAAAAAAAACCCAAAAAACAAACAAAAAAAATAATATTGATTCAAATTTAATAGTTCTGTTCCCAAGAAAAAAAATAAATAAAATAAAATGAGACCTAACTCCACAGGCACATGGAAAAGCTGGGAAGGACGTGGGGTTTTTTTCCCCCCCCCTGATTTATTCCTTATGTTTCTATTCCCTTTTTCCTTTTTGAGTGATATAAAAACAAAAAAAAAGGGGGGGAAAGGGGGGTGTTGAATAAAAAGGTCGTTCTGGGGACAGCAACTGTCAGGGAGAGTGAAGGAAAGGACCCTTCTGAGATGAACCACATGGGTGTCTCCCATTGCTAGCAACAGATCCTTGATCTTCTAAATCATTCAGTGAATCCCTCCTGTCCCTTCCAAATCCATCATGGAAAAGCAGTGTCTGCACCATTCCTGGGGACTGCTTGGGATAAAGCTGGATGCTTCTATTCCATGTCATGTCTTTGATGAAAACTGTCTCCAAAATGGGGTTAACCAAGCCAACTGGAGAGCTGGCTGAGTGCAGGTGAGGGGAGCAGTGTGAAGGCAAACTCTGAGGTGAGGTGGAAAGTGATGCTCTTGCCATAGGAGAGAAGGGATGGAGAGGAAAGCCATGCCAGATGTTGGGAGCACCAGGAGTGTAGGACCCTGGTGAGGCCACATCTGGAATATTGTGTCCAGTTCTGGGCCCCACAGTTCAAGAAGGACAGGGAACTGCTGGAGAGAGTCCAGCACAGAGCCACCAAGGTGATGAAGGGAGTGGAGCATCTCCCTGATGAGGAAAGGCTGAGGGAGCTGGGGCTCTTTAGCTTGGAGAAGAGGAGGCTGAGGGGGGACCTCATTAATGTTGATCAATATCTGAAGGGTGAGTGTCAGGAGGATGGAGCCAGGCTCTTCTCAGTGGTGTCCAGTGGTAGGACAAGGGGCAATGGGTGTGAGCTGGAACACAGGAGGTTCCGCTTGGATTTGAGAAGGAACTTCTTTACTGTGAGGGTAACAGAGCCCTGGGCCAGGCTGCCCAGGGAGGGTGTGGAGTCTCCTTCTCTGGAGACATTCAAGACCCACCTGGACACCTTCCTGTGTGATCTCATCTGGGTGTTCCTGCTCCAGCAGGGGGATTGGACTGGGTGATCTTTTGAGGTCCCTTCCAATCCCTGACACTCTGTGACTCTGTGATTCTGTGAAGCTCTGGAGGAAGAGAGGACCAGTGCATCCTTAGCAAGTGATAACAGCAGGAGAAGGCTGAGGAAGGATGGCCAGAAGAATGAGCAGGAGACTCGTGGGAGAGTGGAAATAGGGCTGCAGGCACCTCTGCTAGCTCCTGGACACCTCAGAGTGGAGAGTCCTTGCTGATGGCAAAGAGTGTTGGAGTGACCTTTGCCTGACAGCTTTCAGGTCATGCTAAGAATTTGAAGTGGTCATCAGAAACCTATTGAGCAAGTCAAGGACTGAACTAAGAGATCACACCAACCTCCTGGGTAAAAAGTTCTGCTTTTAAATCAGGTCAGCTTTTCCAAGCCTGAGTTTTGCCCACCCTCCAAGCAATGTTTGAGGAGAACACCCATGTGCACCCCAATCTTCACGTCATTCCCTGCACCCCCAGCCACTGAACTAAGAGATCACAGCAACCTCCTATGTAAAAAGTTCTCCTTTAAATGAGGTCAATTTAAAAACCTGAGTTTTGCCCACCCTCCAAGCAATGTTTGAGGAGAACATCCATGTGCACCCCATTCTTCACATCATTCCCTGCACCCCCAGCCACCCCAATGAGCTTTTTCTGTCACATGATGTGACTATGTACCTAGATGAAGGGAATCTCTTTTCCCCAGACCAAGGGAACATGAGACACACAGTGTTGTCTACATCTGGTTCTTTCTTGTAGCTCCTCAGTGTTCCCCCACAGTGGCTTTCCAGCTCACCAGCAGTAGCTGCTGTGGTTACACACATCACATTGCATGAGTTCCTATGAGCACTGAGACAGACTTCAAACAATATCCATTGTGGATGAAGCTTGGAATCCTAAAAAATAAGGAGATTGTGCCCTCATATGGTCAAAGGAGTGATGTTTTCTTTCTGAAATGGAGAGAGGTTTCCAGGTCAAGAGTGGTGTTTACACTCATCAGTTGATTGCCCTTAGCAGTGGCTGTTAAACTTTTCCTGAGTTTATTTTCTTTCCTTCATCTCAGGACTGAACCCTCCTTTGCTTGGTTTCAAAAGCTTCAAGGAGGCAATTGAAGATAAATAAATAACAAAGCAAATAGGAAGGGAAAAGGATGGGAAGGTTGGATGTAGTTAACCCCTCAAGTAGGATGTGCTGTTTTCTATGGCCATCAAATGGGGATTGGACAGGTCACTGCTAGAACAGGAGACCATGGGGAAGAACATTCCTGAGGGGCTTTGGTGGTTTACTGATCTAAAAGCTGATTTCATACCATAACTCACCTCCTTCCTTCCTCCATCATCCTTAACACAATGTTAGAGGAGTTAAAGTTGCTCCTCTTGGCAGAGATGTAGAGTGAACCAGGGAGATCTACTGAGCTGTGGTCATGGAAGGGCTTTCTATAAAATAAAGAGGTTTACTTGCTTGTACCAAATCGATTCAATCTGCCTTTTTAATGTCCATCCTGAACTAGGGTATGAAATTTCCTCACAAAACATCTGTTGGCTTTTTCCCCCCAGGGATGTGGCAGATTTTCATTGCCAGACAAAATTTGTTGTTTCTGTTAAATCTGTGAATGAGACTTGTGGGGAAGAGAAATCACCAAAAAAAATAAAATATATATAATAAAGAGAAGATATAATTGAGTAATGAAATGAGAGGTTCTACCATATACTTCAGAACCAGGAAAATAGCTCTTCCTTTTTCTGTCCAACCACCAGAACCTTTTGATTGCCAAAGAGAAGTAGATCTGGAAGGAGGAATTTAAATCTTCTAGCTGCTCTTCCAGCCCTCCAGTCTTTTTGTCATCATAACCCAAGAAGAGGACCATATCCTTCACACTTTTTATTCAGTGTATGGCAGAGTTTCTCAACTACTGAAGCAGTTGATCCATCCAATCATCCATCCAGACATCCACCTTTACTGTTTCTTCTCCAACATTTGTAGCCCTGGTTTATTCCAACGTGGACATAGAGTCCTGTATATAAATTTTGGTGCACTGAAAGCATCTTTAGGTATCTTTTTTCTATCCCACAGAAGTTACTGATGGACCCCTGGGAGTACATGGACCACAAGCTGAAAATCATGGATTTAATATATTTATTCATAGAACTTTCTAAAATTGTAGCAGCAGTAAAAAAAGTTTCATGGAATTTGGTGGAAGAAAGTTAATTTATATTAGCCAAAATTGTTTTCCAAGGTCCTTTCAGTCTGTAGAAATCTGTCAGTCTCTGTTGTAGTTCCTTATCACATGATGGACATTAAGAAACCTTCCTCGTGAGTCATGTAGTAGATGGGGGGAAAACAAATTTCTTTGGATCAAGACAATTTACAGATGAATTTTAAATGAAAACACACTGATCCAACTGTGACAAATGTCTTTAATAAATGCAGCTCAAGCTCCCAATGTTCTAAAGAGCTTTCTTGGCAAGGTGAGGTTGCCATTAAAGCTGGAAGAGAAGGATTTTGTGAATGGGAATTGTACTGCTGCCCTGATCCCCCTTTGGCATGAGGCTCCTGGAAGCAGAAGGGAGAGAGACAGAGAGGGAGAGACCTTCAGGAATGATCTGCAGATGGGATAATATTAACAATTCCACCACGAGAGCTGTGTCATTAGGGATGTTGGATTCCTCTCCAGTGTGCTTAGCAGATCAAAGTTCAAGTGGATTGAAAACTCTTTCTGGGAAATAAGGGGGTGAGAAAGGTGGACCCCAGTCATCTAGGGTGGAAGTGCAGGAGTTCTGCTGCAGAAGGTATGATGATATATCCTAGGAATGTGGGGCTGGAAGGGATCTCAATGGGTCACCTCATCCATTTCCTTGCTTTGATGCAAGTTCAGGTGTAGCTCAGGCATTCCTGACAGATATTTGTCTGGCATAAGCATAAAAATCCCCAGTAAAATCTCTTTAGGCAACCAAACTCAGTGCTTCACTACCCCTAATGCTAAATAATTCTGGGGTTTGGTTTTCTGGGTTGTTTTTTATTTTAATATCAAAATTAAACCTACCTTTCTGTGATTTAAAACCATAACTTCCCAGTCTATCCCCAGTCAACACAGAGAATAGATTATTTCCCTATTTGTAGTTGACTTTCATATGTTTGAAGACCATTATCATGTCTTTCCTCAGTCTTCCAAGATCTAAACAGCTATAGTCTGTAACCTCAGTCCCAATTGTGTCCCCTCCTGTGTCACATTGTGTGTACTCATGTTATATGTATGAATGCATAGAGAATTCTGCAGGGGACTTTATGGTCATGGCACAGTATGGCCCTCAAAATCCCTGAGATTCCCTTCCAGACTTGGAGGTCCTGGTCATTGTGGTAATTACAGTAAGTAGTAACAAAAAATATTATTAAAAGTAATTATCAAAATGTTATTACTGCAAACCCAATAGCTCATGGTTTGCACTAATCACCTTTATTTTGTTGATTGGTTGCTTCTCTGTACAGTTAAGAGTTCGTGTCTTGTGTGTGTCCCTTCAGTCTGAAAGCCCAGTTTGGAGAATCACAGAATCCCAGACTGGTGGGGTTGGAAGGGACCTCAGGAGATCATCCAGTCCAACCCCCCTGCCAAAGCAGGGTCCCTACACCAGGTTGCACAGGAAAGTGTCCAGGTGGGTTTGAACATCTCCAGAGATGGAGACTCCACACCCTCTCTGGGCAGCCTGGCCCAGGGCTCCAACACCCTCACAGCAAAGAAGTTTTTCCTTCAGTTTGTCTGGAACTTCTGGTGTCCCAGTTTGTGCCCATTGCCCCTTGTCCTGTCACTGGGCACCACCCAGAAGAGCCCAGCCCCATCCATTTGGTCTCACCCTTTAGATATTGACAGACATTGATCAGATCCCCTCTCAGGCTGCTCTTCTCCAGCCTGAACAGTCCCAGCTCTCTCAGCCTCTCCTCACACAGGAGATGCTCCAGGCCCCTCAGCATCTCTGTGGCCTCCACTGGACTCCCTCCAGAAGATCCCTGTCCCTCTGGAACTTGGGAGCCCAGAACTGGACACAACACTGCAGATGTGGCCTCAGCAGGGCAGAGTAGAGGGGGAGGAGAACCTCCCTTGACCTGCTGCCCACGCTCTTTTTAATGCCCCCCAGGACACTGTTGGCCCTTCTGGCCACAAGGACACACTGCTGGCTCATGGCCACCCTGCTGCCCACCAGCACACCCAGGTCCTTTTCCTCAGAGCTCCTCTCCAGCAGGTCACCCCCAACCTGTCCTGGTCCATGTGGTTGTTCCTCCCCAGGTGAAGGACTCTGCACTTGCTCTTGTTGAACCTCATCAGGTTCCAGAGACAACAAGATGTCTCAGGATGTCAGTTATGGAAAAGAATTTGTCAGTTTTCTGAGCCCATTCTAAAAAGGCTCTTAAGATACATTTTGATGTCTTTGGCCATCTGAAAGTTGAGGGTTTAATGCACAATACTGCTCCAGATTTTTTCTCTGGTGGTGACCCCAGAGAACTTTTAATCCACATGATTTTATAGATCAGTTGTAGGGTGGAACAAATCACCACATGAAAATGCTGATCCCTCTGAATAACTGGAAAGGAAATCCAAAAGGATGTTTTACACCAGATGCCCACTTTTAGAGAGGAAATCTGAGCCTCAGGTGCTTCTGAAATGTCACAAGAATCTCCTCTGCAATAATGTCCCATTATCAAGGTGGTTCCCTTCTCCTTGCAGAGAGAACAAAGAGCTGTAGACAAGAGTGAGGGAAATGGGGAGGTGGACACACCTAAATTTCACTTGAAGCTTTTCGTGACAATGGCTTTCACAAGTGCCTCCAAACCAGGCTCTGGAGCTCTGAGAAGTTTCTATCCAGATATAGAAGACTAATTTAGCTAAAAGAGTATGTCTATAAAAAAAGGAGAGCCAAAACTCCAGATTAAGCTCTACCAGGGACCATGAAGTCCAAGAAGTTCCTAAATTGATTTCTGAAATGTTTTGCCTCCATCTATAGCAGAAGAGCAGTCAGTGTAGGACCTGAAGTGAGAAAACAGAAAACTTCTTCAGATCTCCAGAAAAGTTAATGAATTGCTTTGGTAAAGTTTAGAGAGCCCCAGTGGAACAAAGCAGGCTGAAATGCAGATGTTCTTCCAAAGCTGTCTTGAATTCTAGTCAGCATCTGGGGAAAAATGACAGAAATCAGAAGGATGCTGCAGTATCCAGATCAAAACCACATGAAAGCAGGAGACTCTTTTTCCAAAGAGGGAAATTCCAGAAGGGAAATGAAGTATCTGTAACTGGTATCACTCCTCATCAGGCTGAATTGATGGGTGGGAGAAGATATCAGCACTGACTTCAGCATCCCTCTTGCCTGACACACAACCAACCAGATCAGGAGTCTGTAGCCCTCCAAGAGGAACCAGTTGTCTGATCCTATTGCATGGTGGAGATGGATGATAGAGGAGAACAGTGCTTGGAGAAGCACAGTATCTCTGCCAGCTGAGCACAGCTTAAAGGAGCCATCTACCAACACTTACAGCTCCTCCAGAATCCTTCCACAAGACTTCTGCTACCACAAAATCTGGGAAAGCTTGAGTTCATTTTCTTTTTATTTATTTTTTTTTCCCCCAAAAAAAACCATTTATAATTTTCCAGGACACCACTTTGTCACATATTTTTCCAGCATCTGTTTTGCAGAGCAGTCTTGAGAGGGAGGGAAAGATCCTTCCTGACCCCACACCACACTTCCTCAGGCACAGAGGGACAGCTTGCCTCCTGGAACTTTGAATTTGCAGGGATTTGGGGAAGAGACAAGGGGGGCTGCAGAAGATTCGTTGCATTGAAGACAAAGAGACTTGGAGAGTTTGGGAGCAGGATCAGTGTCATTGCTCTCTCCTGTTTTTGGCTTCCATTGCATGGTTGGACAGGTAACCATAGAATCATAAAGTCAAAACATCATAGAATGGTTTGGGTGGGAAAGGACCTTTCAAAGTCATCTCATCCAACCCCCCTGCCATGAGCAGGGGCATCTTCAACCAGATCAGGTTGCTCAGAGCCTCATCCAACCTGACCTGGAATGTTTCCAGGGATGGGGCTTCTACCACCTCTCTGGGCAACCTGGGCCAGGGTCTCACCACCCTCATTGTAAAAAATTTCTTCCTTCTACCCAGTCTGAATCTCCCTCTTTTAGTTTAAAACCATCTCCCCTTGTCCTGTCACTACAGGCCCTGATAAAAAGTTTGTCCTCATCTTTCTTATACAACTCCTTTAATTACTGAGAAGCCACTGGAAGGTCTCCCTGGAGCCTTGTCCTCTCCAGGCTGAACAACCCCAACTCTCTCAGCCTCTCCCCACAGCAGAGCTGCTCCATCCCTCTGATCATTTTTGTGGCTTCCTCTGGACCTGCTCCACCAGGTCCATGTCTGTCTTGTGCTGAGACCATATAATCATTTGCAGAGACACAGCAAGTCAAAGCAGAGACATGATGGGTGAGATGCAGCTCTCAAGGTAGATCCAGTTCACCTCTCTTGACATCTCACAGGAGCACAGATCAAAGTTCAAGACAACAGTTCAGATTGCTTTGACCTGGTTATGAGGGATGAACTTTTAACTGCTGCAATAATTCAGGACTGAAAAATTCTGTAGGTACTAAAAGATCTGCACTGAAGAACCAGCTAGGACCATAGTCATGGTCAGACAGAAACTCCATGCATGCCCTGCTGGTTGGAGGTTTCTCTATCTCTCTAGAGAAGCTCAGAAAAGCTCTGAATCTGTCCCAATATTAGCATTTTGAGGTCTCAACAGATAGATTAGGAGCTCATAGATGGTTATTTTCATTTGACCTTCTGTCACTTTCTACCTTGGTATGATGTGGAGACATCTCCATTTCTTTCCTTCACCCTAGGGCTGTCTAGACTGGGAGTGCTTTGGACAGGGATTGTCTCATGTGCACAGCACCTGGCACAGCAGAACCCTGGAACTTGCAGCTTCCAGGCTGTTCAGAAATAGCTCCATGCTGGGTTCCCTTGCAAAACCAATCTTGGACCAAGCTGATCAACATGAGGTTCAGGCAAGACTCAAGAGCCAGCTCTGATCCTGTGGTGAAAAACCCTCAGTCTGTCATGATTCTTAAACCAAAACCAAGCATCTCCTTGGCAATTGTGGGTCTGAATGTTTGCACTGTTCAACCCTGACTCATCCCAGGGAACAAGAGGAGCAGCAGAAGGAGAACCCACAAAGCTTGATGATGGAATCAAGTTTCAAGTTCAAAGGAATAAAAGCTTGTGGAAACCCCTAAGAACCAAACCACACTATCTTTAGCCTCTTATTTGTGTAATTGTGTCAAGTCTGGGTGGAAGAAGGAGACACTCCTGTTGTCACCCAAAAAGCTGTCAGGTTTTATTTAGACTGATTTTAACCTACCCCTGATCCAAGGCTTCTAGTGCCTTGAATTTCACTTAAAAAAAGAATATGAAATATCTGCTGTTTGTCTCTCTGTGGTGTGGTGAAATCATCTGAAGGGTTATGGGACAAAGCAGGATGACCACTTTGAGAACATTAATACTCCTGGTAAAGGACTTCTCTACTTTTGTTTGAGGGAAAAAAAAAAGGTGAAGTAGGGATAGAAAACTTGGGTGAATCATAAAGCTCCATGACAGAAAGAAGGGGTTGCATTGAAGTTGAACTATTAACCCCAGCAAGAACCTCCATGCACACACTGTTGTGTTTTGATTTTTTAGGGTTTTTTGGGTTTGGTTTGGTTTTCTTTTTAAAAAAGCAATGTTTAATCAATTCTTAAGGATTGGAGCACCCTTTTCTGTAGTCTCAAGTGTGGACCAACACAAACATGGTCTGCTGGGAGTTCCTACTTCACAGTGTTTAATGACCAAGCCATCTTGGATCTTCTCAGGAAATCCCAAATTTAAAAGAAATTTAAAAATCCTGGTTAATAAAGATGGTAGAAGATGCACAGGACCAGGGTGTGATGCCAGAGACACTTGATGTCTGCAGTCAAATGAGGTCCACTACAGCTTACCTCTGATTTACAGCCAGCAACTCCTCACTTGTGTCTTTACATGTTGTCCATCTCCACAGGTGATGGATTTGGGTCTCATGTCATATATTCAGTTATGGAATTGGGTCTCATGTCATATATCAGCTTCTCCAGCTTCACACTGAAGGTAAAATTGGGATTCACATTGTGGAACAGTCTAAAAGCCAAGCAGCATTATGTCATATTTCTATGCATCAAAGCTCCTTCTATAGCAGAATTGGAGAAGGAAATCTCCAGAGAGTCTTTTTGCATTAAAAAAGAATATATTTGGGAAGAATATTTTTATTTTAAGAAAGGAGAAAGGTCTATGTTCCCATTTACCAGATAATCACACACAACTACTGGAAGGAACATGAAGATTTGTAACTTCTCTCCTCTGCCAAGATTCTAAGTATCTAAACCATCTCTGACCAATGATCAATACGATTCACCTTAAAAACTTCCACTTTGGGAGGTTCCACGGCCTCCTTCAGATGTTGGAAACTCCACTATCCCCAATGTTTTATCTCCTAGTGCCTCACCTCAATCTTGCTTTCTGTCATGTAACTCTGACTTTTTGCCCTGGTCATCATGGACAGGGGAAAGAGGGAGAAGTGATGACCCTGTTGCAATGGAAAAATTGGCTTTTCCATCAGAAATCAGTGTGGTGGAATTTTCTGTCATGGATTTATATCAATTTCTAGTCTAAATAGAAAATCTTAAAATAATGTGCTCCACCAAGAGATTCTAGAGTTGATCTTAGCCCATATTGAACCCTTCTTCAGTTCTAGCTGAACTTGTGGTAGATTCTTCTGTCCCTGGAGCTCTTTAGCCAACATTCTTTTGTGTTTGTTTCATTGACTCATCCTCAGGGAACAAAAGTTCAAATTCCAAGTACAAAGGGTTTTGTGAGCAGGAACCAGCTCTGAAAAAGCCCAAAGAATTAAAATAGGAGTTGCTTGCAAAATGTCAAACTCTGGGAGGTTCCTCTACTTCTTACAGAGTCACATCCCACTTGCTCTGCTCCTGCACAGGCACTGAGTGAAGCTCCTGGAAGCTGAGCTTATCTCCTGGGTAGTAAAGTTCTCTCAGTGTTGGATGGATGTCTCCATGGGTTTTCAGTGTTCCCTGTCTGTGGGTATTCAGGGATACATCACCCTCTGGCTCATCTTTGGTTATAGTCCTGATTCTGTGTCCCTCAGCTTTCCTTCTTTTCTTAAATCCTGTATTTACAGGAAAAGCAAGCAAATTGTGAAGTCATTCCCAAATTTCCAAGGGAAAATGCTGCTTCATTGATCATCTAGTTCTAACACCATGGGCCTAGAGATGATGTGTCTCCAGAAAGGACAGAAAATGGGACAGAATTATGGACCACTTCTGTAGGCAACCCATGTCTTTACTCTAATGGGTTTAAAACAGAAGGTTTTGGTCCATGCACACCTACCAAACAAGTCAACTGCCCATGCCACTAAGGACCAGTGAAGTTTTCCATGGATCCTGGTAGCAGTTGCAGGGAAGTTGTTCATTTGCAGGGTACCAGACATTTAGGAGGGCAATGGAAGTGCTCTTGCTCTTGCTTTTGCTCTTCCTCTTCCTCTTGCTCTTCCTCTTGCTCTTGCTTTTGCTCTTCCTCTTGCTCTTCCTCTTGCTCTTGCTTTTGCTCTTCCTCTTGCTCTTCCTCTTCCTCTTGCTCTTGCTTTTCCTCTTGCTTTTGCTCTTCCTCTTGCTCTTCCTCTTGCTCTTGCTTTTGCTCTTCCTCTTGCTCTTGCTTTTCCTCTTGCTCTTGCTCTTCCTCTTGTTCTTCCTCTTGTTCTTCCTCTTACTCTTCTTCCTTTTCCTCTTGCTCTTGTTGGGGTCTCACAACCTGCACCCACCACAAGCACCAAAAGCTTGAGCTTGTCCAATCTCTTCTGCAGCCACCAGCTTGAGCAAAGAGACAAGGTGGTGAATGGGCTAACTGAATCATCTGGCTATGCTCATTCAGTTGTTGCCTTAGGGACATGCTCCAAGGAGCAAGGAAACCAAGCAGAATATTCATAATCACGCACTAAACGGAGCCATCTCAGTCTAAATGCAAAAGAGAACATTTCAGGGTGATATCTCACTGGTTGGGACTATCAGTGAGTTATTTAACTTGACAGGTCACCCTCTAATGACCTGTTCTCCCATGGCTCTCCAAAAACCATATGTTAAGCAGGAACAACTTCTGGGCCAGTGCTCATTTAGCTTAAGAAATCCTCCTGGCTTGATTCTTTGCCTGCAACGGAGTTAAATTGGGTCCCATGCTGGGGAGCTGCCTAATCAGATCTCTAATCAGGAAGAACTGACCTTGAACCATGTTCCTATTGTGCTGGAGCTGCTGTGGCATTGAGAGAGGTAAAATACCCATTTGCTACCTCCACACCTGGTCTCTGAGGACCTCATGGTAGGAGGTCTTCTGGTTTCAGGGGGTTCCTGGGCATGGTCACAAATGCTGGCAGAGATGCACATTGTGAAGCCACCCTTGAGTAACGCACTAAGGACCCCTGAAGGAACACACTTGCTCCTTGGTGACTCTCTTTGACATCAGTTAAGAAGGAGGAAATGATAGATTATTAACCATGGAATTCAGTTCAGTTGTGCAGGGGTCACTTGTGGTTCAAGCCTTGGAGGACTCTGGATATCATTGGATCAGCTTTCTCGCTTGCTTGCTCACTCCTGATGTACTGGTGAAATGAATGATGATGGTTGAGCCTTGACCCTTCATTATCCAATGTCTGAACCCAAGACCTTTTTGAGGAAAAACCATTAGGACAGTAAAGTCTCTGAAGTCTCCTACCACCCTTAACTGAAAATCATCAAACAGGGAGCTAAAGGAGGTGAAATTTGTGATCTGGCAGCTAAACACAAAGATCTGAAGTCACTTTAGAGTCCCTCAGCTACAGGGAATATTCAGGGAAACATCTTTAAATGCTTGTCCTGCTTTTGTATTCTTCCTGAGACATCTGCTATGGGCCACTGATATGGAGAAGACATTTAAGGCCCATTGGTCTGACCAGTTCAGTGTTCTTCTTCTGATCACTGAAGAATGGAATGAGATTTCCAAAGAAGCTTTCAAACTACTATTGGAAACCAAACTCCAATGACTTCCAGTAGCTCTTGTTTTGTTGTGCTGGATGTTTTCCACTGGTCAAATGGAGAACATCCAGAACCTCCAGAACAAATAAATGCTGGCTGGGTGGCACCTCAAAAATTCCTCCATAGACCTTCTGATCCTTGGGCTGATGTGTGAAGTGATATGATTAGCAGATATGTAGATGAGATTATGATCTGATGTTTTATGTGTATGGAAAAAAAACCCCATTTCTCACCATCAGAAAGGAAGGGAGAAAAAAATCAAGGCAAAATTAAGCAAAATAAGGGATTTCATGCAAAAGTCCAATAATAGGAATGTTCCCAACAGCTCATTTGCAGAGCTTTGGTCACACTGATCCCATCTTTTTCTCCAGACTTCTCCATAGCCTTAGAGAATTTATTGGAAAGTATTGTTTCCTGAAATTCCTTTCCTTGGTATTCATTTGAAATTAGCTTTTTTCTTAATTGTCTCCCATTACTTTGGGTTTTTTTCCCCCCCTTTTTCTCTCAGTTCTGCTCCACTTCTTCCCCTGCTGCCAATTCTTGCAATAGTACCGTAAATCCTGCAATATTTCGTGTTTTCCTGTAATCCTCAGCATCTGGAAACAAGTGGTTGTGCAAGGATTCCAGCTTTCATTAGAGACTTTTTTAGCCCTTTGGAGTTGCTTAGAAAAAAAACTTGAAAATATGACCTGAGTGTGCTGTAAAGATTAAAATAAAATCACTGAAAAAGCCAAATTAGAAGGAAATGTGTGTGCAGGGGGGACAATAAAGGTGACATTATTATCAGGGTAAAGAGGAATTCATATATTTGAATATTTTGGATTGATGATATTGGTGTTGGAAACCAATTGTATAGATATATTCCAGTATACAACGAGGAGAAACCAGAGTGTTTTCCATGTTCACTGAGAGCAGAAGGAAAAGGCACCATCTAAATTGAATTATGAGATGAGATGAGATGAGATGAGATGAGATGAGATGAGATGAGATGAGATGAGATGAGATGAGATGAGATGAGATGAGATGAGATATAAAAAAAAAATCATGTAACCATAAGAAAGGCTAAAAAATTGAGATGCTGGCCTGAGAGAGGGTAGACTCTCCTCAGGAGATCCTTAAGAGATGGTAGATACCCATCAGCAATGGATATGGGACAACTTTGGGTGGAACAAGCTGAGGAAAGATGGAAGAGGAATGGCTGCATGAGCTCTGAAGGCCACTACCAGCACTCTGCTCTAGGATTTTCCAGTCTCATTTCATGCAACTTCTTCCTAGATAGTTCTCCAACTTAACCCTTGCCACGATGAACAGCTAGGGACAGGGAAGTAAAAGGCACAATCTAAATTTCATTAGGAGATGAGATATAAAGAAAAGCATCATGTCACCCTAGGAAAGGCTAAAAAATTGAGATGCTGGCCTGGGAGAGGGTGGACTCTCCTCAGGAGATCCTTAGGAGATGGTAGATACCCATCAGAAATGGATGTGAGAGAACTTTAGGTGAAACAAGCTGAGGAAAGATGAGAAAGGAATGGCTGCATGAGCCCTGAAGGCCACCACCAGCACTCTGCTCTAGGATTTTCCAGTCTCCTCTCATCCAACTTCTTACATAGTTCTCCAACTTAACACTTGCCACGATGAACAGCTAGGGACAGGGAAGGAAAAGGCACCATCTAAACTGCATTAGGAGATGGGATATAAAGAAAAGCATCATGTAACCATGAGAAAGGCTAAAAAATTGAGATGCTGGCCTGGGAGAGGGTGGACTCTCCTCAGGAGATCCTTAAGAGATGGTAGATACCCATCAGAAATGGATATGGGACAACTCTGAGTGGAACAAGCTGAGGAAAGATGGGAGAGGAATGGCTGCATGAGCCCTGAAGGCCACCACCAGCACTCTGCTCTAGGATTTTCCAGTCTCATCTCATGCAACTTCTTCCTAGATAGTTCTCCAACTTAACCCTTGCCACGATGAACAGCTAGGGACAGGGAAGGAAAAGGCACCATCTAAATTTCATTAGGAGATGAGATATAAAGAAAAGCATCATGTAACCATGAGAAAGGCTAAAAAATTGAGATGCTGGCCTGGGAGAGGGTGGACTCTCCTCAGGAGATCCTTAAGAGATGGTAGATACCCATCAGAAATGGATATGGGACAACTTTGGGTGGAACAAGCTGAGGAAAGATGAGAAAGGAATGGCTGCATGAGCCCAGAAGGCCACCACCAGCACTCTGCTCTAGGATTTTCCAGTCTCCTCTCATCCAACTTCTTCTTACATAGTTCTCCAACTTAACCTTTGCCATGATGAACAGCTAGGGACAGGGAGGTGAAGCAGTGTGGTTGAGGTGATACATTTAACTTCCAGACTCCTTGGAAGCACAAAGTCACATAGTTGGAAGCCTTTATAGCTCACCAGGAGCAATGACAATGATCCCTCAGCTTTGGAAAACCTGTCAACAGAAAATAGACTTCATAGGGCAAGCAGAAGCTTCATGAAGTTTCAGGGCAGGGGTTCAAGTCCACATGTAGGTTTATGATGGCCTGACAGATTGAACAGGGTCCTGTCTTATTCTGAGAGCATCCAGCAGAAGGTCTTCAGTGGAGAAGTAGGTAGGTAGCAGCAGTCCATGTACAGAAGGGTTATTGCTGATGTTTACCTGTTTCTGCTATAAGTGTGAATGAGGAGATGGGATCTGGAGGGTCTGTCCCAGGGTGGTGAATCTACTCCACCTTTTTTTTTTTGGCAGGACCCTGCATCATGCAATCTGTTTCTTTTAACACTAACATAGGTTGCTCACCCTTCACTCTGTCCCAACGTGGAGGTTTTCCAGGATCTCACATCACTAGCACTTTAACCATCTGATTTCCAGGATCTCACATCACTAGCACTTTAACCATCTGATTTCCAGGATCTCACATCACTAGCACTTTAACCATCTGATTTCCAGGATCTCACATCACTAGCACTTTAACCATCTGATTTCCAGCCTGACTTCTATCTGTGACCAGTTCCCCATCCCTTTGTTCCTGTGCCAACACTGGCCTTTAGCTTTAATTGCTGTCTACTTGCTTTGGTGTATGACTCCCAGATGGATCTCTAGCCACCAGCTACATCCCTTCTTAGACCTTATTTGTTGAGTTAACCAGGCCAAGCAATTCTAGATCCCTCTCATCACACCAGCTCCCTGCTCCCTGGTTACCTTAGCAGTCCTTTTCTGCACCAGCTTCAGGAACTGTCTCACCAGCATTAGTTACCTTGCTGCAGACCACAGGAGTGAAACCATGACCTTGACTTTCTCCTTTCAATTGGGTTGTATCTTTCCTCTGACCACAGTTGGAGCAGCTGAGGAGTCATCACATCTCAAAAAAAAGGGTGTTGTAGAAGTCCTAAACAATAACAAAGGCCATAAATCCAACATGCAAAGCCTTGTATCATCATCTTGACAGTGACTTTCATCTAAACAGGTCCCTCAAATGCTGCAATCTTAAGAGATCACAGAACCCCAGACTGGTTTGGGTTGGGAGGGACCTGCAAGCTCATCCAGTCCCAACCCCCCTGCCAGCAGCAGGGACACCTTCCACTAGACCAGGTTGCTCAAAGCCTCATCCAACCTGGCCCAGAACACTTCCAGGGAGGAGCAGCCACAGCTTCTCTGGCCAACCTGGGCCAGGGTCTCACCACCCTCACACCAAAGAATTTCTTCCTCACATCTCAGCTCCATCTCCCCTCTGCCACTTTCAAGCCATCACCCCTTGTTCTGTCACTCCCTGCCCTTGGCCAAAGTCCCTCCCCAACCTTGAGTTTGTGATCGTAACTAATCAGGAGCCACTGAAGGGGTGACACCACTCACCTGGCTGTATCCATCCCAAACTTAGATTGTATAATACAGTCATCTGCTGCCCTCAAAAGCCACTGGAAAGAGTCTGTCACCTCCAGAGAGTGGGTCAACAAGCTGATTTTCAGTAGTATTTTAGGATAGGAGGAATCAGACCCCAAAGAGACAATCCTCTCTTGCTGGCTTTCATGGGTGCTTGGATGACGAGGTGCAACTAAACATCTAATTCCCCAGGGAGCTACCAAGCCTTGAGATGAACTCTTGGCTTAAATCAGGATGGAGAGTTGAAGCCCCAAATTGGGATTAAACATTCTTGACTGCTGTTTTAGTAAAACTCTCCTGAAACCTGGTAGAAAAAGACACCTGGAGATGTTACAGTGGTTCATATCAACTCTGGGTGGGAGGAGCATCTTGGAAGTTCCCAAAAGATTTCATTTGTTTCTGAGTCTGGTTTATAAGATCAAAATGAGACCAAGTAAGCCATTAAATAAAAGATTTTAACAGTATGTTCTACATGTCCTGACTTCAGTCTGTGGTCAACTTGGACAGATGGGTTCTGGTTTACATCTGAGACTCCTTAGAATTGTTATAGTTAAAAATAATGAATGAATACAGGTAAAGAAGAGGGACAAATTGATCCTGTGATCTGGTGATCTCCAGCTTCTGATTGACATGGTAGGCACTTTGTGATTAATTTAGATATTCTGCTTTCCCATAAAAGACATTGGCCACAGAGTAAACTCACCAGCAATGGTGGCAACCTCATAAAACTCTGAGAGGAGATGGGATTGTGCTGTTAGGCTGGCAGGGATTTGAGGGTAAGGGAATTTCTCTGGCACTGACTTCATGTGAAGTAGTTCAAGACCTTTTTATCCACCTCATTGGATTATCCCCAGGAAGTCTTCTGACTCATTAACTCCATTGAGAAGGTCAAATTGGATTTTCAGCAACCTTAACCTCTCCTCAGCCAGCGGTTACGGGCTGCGGAGATCACCTTGATTTCTGTGGCAGGGCAACCACCTCTGAAAGGACATTGGGGAAAACATTCTTTTCTGAGTGGTTAGCACAGAAATGGTCACTGAGTATGAGGACACAGAGACCTCTGGATTTTCATCCTTTTTTTAAGGATATTTTAGGATTCTGATGGCTTTGAGGTCTGATATGCATTTATCTAGGGTCAGAACTGCCAAGAGCATGGGAAACGTGGTTAAGGTACAGTTATAAGTTTGTAAAGAAGGGTGGGAGAGGTCAGGTTAAGAGAAGCACCTCAAAAAGAATGAGATCCCCTTAAATCTGAGTAGGTCTAATTAATTTCCTTCATTTAATGAAAATTGTTTCTCTTGAAGGTGAAAGCTTCTGATCTTCACCTAGGGGAAGATGACAGTAGTCCTGGTGACTGCTATGGGGTTAAGATCATAGCTTATGAAAAACTAGAGATGGGCACCAAGGTAACCTTGAGCATTGGGCTACAGCTGAGAAATTAGTTTGATGAGGTGGAGATGTCTTTGAATGTTTGAGATCTGTAGAACCTCAGGACTTGGAGGAGAATGCAGCAATGAGAAGAAGGTGGCACTGGGAAGAGAGATCTCATCCATGTGAGTGCTGCTAAACTGAGGACCAACAAGGACATGTTGAGGGAGCTGGGCTTGTTGAGCCTGGAGAAGAGAAGGCTCCAGGGACACCTCACTGTGGCCTTCCAGTACCTGAAGGGAGCTTGGAAACAGGAGGGAGAGAGACCTTTGCCATGGGCAGAGAGTGACAGGACAAGGGGAAATGGATTTAAACTAAGAAAGGAAAGATTTAGGTTGGATATTAGGAGGAAACCTTTTAGCCAGAGGCTGTGTCCATTTCTGGAGCCCCCAACACAAGAAAGACATGGATGAGTTAGAACAAGTCCAGAGGAGGCCACGAGGATGATGCCAGGGCTGGAGCAGCTCTGCTGTGGGGACAGGCTGAGAGTGTTGGGGCTGTTCAGCCTGGAGAAGAGAAGGCTCCAGGGAGACCTTCCAGTGGCTTCCCAGTACCTGAAGGGGCTCCAGGAGGCTGGGGAGGGACTTTGGCCAAGGTCAGGGAGTGACAGAACAAGGGGTGATGGCTTGAAAGTGGCAGAGGGGAGATGGAGCTGAGATGTGAGGAAGAAATTCTTTGGTGTGAGGATGGTGAGACCCTGTCCCAGGTTGGGCAGAGAAGCTGTGGCTGCTCCTCCCTGGAAGTGTTCTGGGCCAGGTTGGATGAGGCTTTGAGCAACCTGGTCTAGTGGAAGGTGTCCCTGCTGCTGGCAGGGGGGGTGGGACTGGAGAAGCTTAAGGGTCCCTTCCCACCCAAACCAGTCTGGGACTGTGCTGTGCCCTGAGATATGACCAAGCACTGACTGGGAGATGTTGGCCCAAACCCAGGACAGGCAGCAGAGCAAATCTGCACATGACATCAGCCGGCACCCAGACCCTGTTGTGTTTACAAGTGAAGCTGTAGCCCATGTGTGAGGGGCAGAGAGACACACATCCTCTCCAGGAGACGTTTCTAAACAGCTCAGTGAAGGGAGCATGAGGGTTTTGACTCAGGAACATCTCCAGCAGCTGTGGCTTGTTACTGGTCTCTGCTCTGTCTGGTTTGCGTTCGCACCTTGGGGAATTAGGGTCTATCTGCTGGTTCAGATCAGACTGGAGAGCTTGAGGTCTGCTAGCACTTCATCAGATGTTTTGGTATCAGATTCCTGCTAACCTTAAAAAAAACCCCAAAAATATGGGAATTGGGTGTGGATTTGATGGTGGTTCTGTGCTGTGGAAATCATCTTCTTAGTGCTCTACTGCAATGTAAGAGACAGTTCACAGAATGTCCTCTGAACACAAATGAAGGGTCTGGAGCACAAGTGTGCTGAGTTCAGGCTGAGGGAACTGGGGGTGCTGAGCCTGGAGAAAAGGAGGCTGAGGGGAGACCTTCTGGCTCTGTCCAAGTCCCTTGGAGGAGGGTGCAGAGAGGTGGGGGTGGGTCTGTTCAACCAAGGAGCAAGGGACAGGACAAGAGGAAATGGGCTCCATTTGTGGCCAGGGCAGCTGAGATGGGATGTGAGGAAGAATTTCTTTGCTGAAAGGGTTCTGAGGCATTGGAAGGGGTTGCCCAGGGCAGTGGTGGAGTCCCCATCCCTGGAGGGATTGAAGAGTCGTGTAGACACAGTGCTGAGGGACAGGGGTCAGTGGGGACTGGGCAGTGCTGGGGTCATGGTTGGACTCCAGGAGCTCAAAGGGCTTTTCCAACCAAAACAATTCTGGGATTCTGTGACCATCAAAGATGTTAATGATGGCAGGATAAGGGTGGAGTCTCTTGTAGGAACAGCTCATTGAATCTGGAAGTCTTTTGATGTTCCACACAAACTTGAAGAAAAACTTCTTCCCTGTGAGGGTGCCGGAGCCCTGGGCCAGGCTGCCCAGAGAGGGTGTGGAGTCTCCATCTCTGGAGATGTTCAAACCCACCTGGACACTTTCCTGTGCAACCTGGTGTAGGGACCCTGCTTTGGCAGGGGGGTTGGACTGGATGATCTCCTGAGGTCCCTTCCAACCCCACCACTCTGGGATTCTGGGATCCCTCTAGCACAGTCCCCTGTCTCTGACCAAGAACCAAGATCTAGGAAGGGTTCACACAAACATCTGGCCATGCTTTATTGTCTTTGCAGGGGGTAGTAACAACAACCTCGAGGTGGTTTGCTCAGGAGAAAGGCATTGCATGGTGGGCTCATCTTCACAGGAGGTCTGCTGTGGTAGCTGGTACCCTGTAAACCTCCACTAATTCAGTTGTGTCCTATGTATAGACTTGGGAAAAAAAGAAGAAAAACAGATTAAAATGTGTTCAGTGAAGGCAGCATTTGTCAGGAGTCTGCTTTTACAGAAAAAAATGAAAAAAAATAAGAATAAAAAAGAAAAAAAGAATAAAAAAGAAAAAAGAATAAAAAAGAAAAAAAGAATAAAAAAGGAAAAAAGAATAAAAAGGAAAAAAAGAATAAAAAATAAAAAAGAATAAAAAAGAAAAAAAATAAAAAATTTTAAAAAGAATAGAAAAGAAAAAAAAGACTAAAAAAGGAAAAAAAGGAATAAAAAAAAAGAAAAAATGAATAAAAAAGGAAAAAAAAAGAAAAAAGAAAAAATCAATAAAAGCCTCTGTTGCTTTTTGCATAACAAACCGGGGAAATCTATGGCTTGAGCTGGAAGAAAAGGACAAAGGCTGGTGCAGATAGAGAGCTGATGTCAGCTGTCATCCTCCTTTAGAAAAACCAGGGACAATGGCAGTGAATTAGGACAAGCCTGAAAGACATCTCGGTCCTGGGAGCTTGGGTGTCCTGAGTGAAAGGGGTTGAAGGGCCAGGTCATTATCTCCAAAGTGAGGTCTCTTTTGTCAACCCTGTCACCACTTCTCCACCCACATCATCGCTGGGCCCCAGATTGTTGGTGGCCAAGAAAAGAAAACCAGCTTCTACCACACTGGGAGGAGAGGGAGGCAAGAAAAGAAAAGAGAGGGAGGGCTGGGAGAGGGAAACTCATCTCGAATGCTCTATCAGATAAGGACTGTTGAAATAAGCCCTTTTTTCCCCTTTTTTTTCCCTTTTTTATCTTTTTTTTTTCTTTTCTTGTCTTTTTTTTTTACTCTTTCCATAGCTCCCTCTCCAAGCAGTAGCAATGAGAGGAAACAGATAATTAAAAGGCTTTTTCAAATGACCCCACTGTTGTCCCAGGGCTGAGAAGGTGTGCTGGCAGGACCCATGGAAGCAGACCTTTATCTCTTCCTAGACCTTTATCTCTTCCTAATGACTCCAAATGAAAAGGTTTGGGGTTTTTTTTTGTTGTTTTGTTGGGTTTTTTTTCTCCTCAAGCCCTGGGCTCAGCCTCCCACCCTGGGAAGATTTCATTCTCAAGGCCAAGAGAATAAATCCTCTTATCCATTTGCAGGCTGTAGATAAATGGACAGCACTGTTGTGACTGGGTTTTGTATCTCCACCACCCTAAATATCCTGGGCTGCTAATGAGAGCTGGAGGAATTGATCTCAGAGACAAACATTTCCTCCTTTCCCTCCCTTCCTTCCCTTGCTTATAAAGATTTCTCCTTTTTTTTTTCAATTCTTGTGGGTTATAAAGTGGTCCCAATCTCTCAACCTTCCTGTCCTTGCTCCTTCCTGAAGGATCTTGCTGCAGGTTCACCCAAAGTGCTTCCAAATCCCAACCAACCTTGACACATCTGAAGTGGGGTGCACCAGATCCTGCATTTGTATCTCATTATTTAGCTCAGGTCATCAGAAATATTTCTGTTCATGCCACCAGTTCCCTCAAGCACTATGGGTAAGTCCTTCCCCCTCCTTGATAACCCGTGCCTCAGTTTCCCCATTCCTAGAAGGGATGACAACCTCTTTCCTGACCATCAAGGGGTGCTTTGCTCCACTGAGACAGAGACAACGAGTAAAATCTTCTTCTTCAGCCAGCTGAGAGCAGAGATTTGGGGTGGAAATGAGTTTTTCCCAACACCAGGGACAACCAGCTGCCACCCAGCCAATAGCTCTGTCCCCAGCTGTACCACCACGAAGGAGATGTCACCACTACTACAGCACGGTGCTGGCTCCATGGTGCAAAGCTCCACACATCTAGGAGTAGATGGGTTTTGTCTGCAAAAATCTAACTGTACAGTCTAAATGAAACCATAAAGAGTCCAGAATCACCCAGCTATTCATGAAAGCACAAATATTTTGGTTTATCTCCCTATTCACAGGGACAGAAGTTTTTCCCTTTTTTTTTTTAACATTATTTACTTATTTTATTGAATGTCTGTGTAACTTCTGAAGGAAGACCAGAAGCCAGATTGTTCTGCATTGCACTGCTACCTGATGGCCAGGAGAAGAAAAGAGAGTAGGTAGAAAAAAAATTCTTAGCTTGCTGGGCAAGAACATTTTAGAGTGTTATAATTTTTTTGCTGCTCCTGTTATACTTGCTAGCAGTTTACTTCTAGCCCAGCCTACTTGCTAGGCTCAAGCTGAACATCGTCCTGAAGTCCATACCATCTGCAAACACTCGTGCCTTGTCCCAAGAGATGTGCCAGGCAGGTGACAGGCTCTGTTCCCACTCACCCCAATTTTCCCTGCTATATTGTTAAATTTCCCCCAGTGCTTGTGCCCCATATGTGAGGAACACTGACCTGGTTTGAGCTGGGACAGAGCTGGGTTTCGTTTTAGCAGCTGGAACAGCGCTGGGGTTTGGTTTCAGCCAGGATTTGTTATGAGAAAAACTTTGATACCACAGCGATGTTTTCATTTATCACTGGAAGTTGAAGGACTCTGTGTTTTGCCAGTCTGCAAATGCGAGATCTGGGGTGGGGGGAGGAATATTTAAATTAATAAGCTCCATGGGCATTGGGCTCTACCAAGGGGCTGTTCCAGCTCCTGTCCCCCATGGGCAGGAGATCCATGAGGGGCTCTTCCTCTCTGTCTCTCTCTGGCTCTCGCTTGGGCTCTGGCTCTCCCGGGATTGCGGTTTCGGGTCGGGATTGTCGCTGCTCCAGGATCGTTCTCTGGGAACGGGCCGGGCTGGGTGGGCGGGTGCTGAGCAATGGCCCTGGGGGTCGCTCATTGGCATATTTTGTCACTATTATTATTATCATTATCATTTTAATATCATTATTATTTTCAGTTTTATTTCATTTCCATAATTAAAATGTTCTTCTCTCACCCTACAAGTCTCCTTACCCTGCCCCCCAATTCTCTCCCCTGTCCCCTGGGAGGGGAGTGAGCGAGCGGCTGCGTGTGGCTGCTGGCCCAGTGCCACCAGCACACACACAAACCCGCCTCATCCTGCTCTCCCAGCCCCGGATGCACTTTCTTTCCCAGAAAACTGTAAAGGAAATTATTCAGGACTTCATTTCTGTTCCTCCTCTCACATCTGTCAGGCTCTGCACAACTTTCCTGTCCTTGTTGCCTCCACTTTCTGCTCTGGCATGGGGTAAAACGACAGAACCTGAATGAACAGGGTGTCAATCTCATGGAAACTCAACCTGGGACTGGTGCAACCTTTGATGCTCTTGCAAATCACAGAATCACAGAGTCACAGGATGTCAGGGATTGGAAGGGACCTCGAAAGCTCATCCAGTCCAACCCCCCTGCTGGAGCAGGAACACCTGGATGAGATCACACAGGAAGGTGTCCAGGTGGGTCTTGAATGTCTCCAGAGAAGGAGACTCCACACCCTCCCTGGGCAGCCTGGCCCAGGGCTCTGGCACCCTCACAGTAAAGAAGTTCCTTCTCAAGTTTAAGCAGAACCTCCTGTGTTCCAGCTCACACCCATTGCCCCTTGTCCTATCTTTGGTCATCACTGAGAAGAGCCTGGCCCCATCCTCCTGACACTCACCCTTCATATATTGATAAACATTAATGAGGTCCCCCCTCAGCCTCCTCTTCTCCAAGCTCAAGAGCCCCAGCTCCCTCAGCCTTTCCTCATCAGGGAGATGCTCCACTCCCTTCATCATCTTGGTGGCTCTGTGCTGGACTCTCTCCAGCAGCTCCCTGTCCTTCTTGAACTGTGGGGCCCAGAACTGGACACAATATTCGAGATGTGGCCTCACCAGGGCAGAGTAGAGGGGAAGAAGAACCTCTCTGGACCTACTGACCACAGCCCTTCTAATGCACCCCAGGATGCCATTGGCCTTCCTGGCCACAAGGGCACAGTGCTGGCTCATGGCCATCCTGCTGTGATGGCAGCAGCACCAGAGCAGCAGCTCTCCTTGCCCCAAGGTCAATGATGGGAGCCAGGTCAGCACCCTGCAGAAGTGTCCATCTTCAAATCAAGGGGAAACCTTTCCCTTGCACATGAAGAGACTGGGGCAGACAGCTGGGAAGGAGAAACAGGCAGGAGATGGGAAGAAAACTCCTGAATCGTGGCAAACATTTGAGGTAGAAGAAGGAAAGGATGAAAGGAATTAAAAGGTGGTGTGGTCTGAGACACTAATTAATGTAAAAGCACAGTTTGCTTGGTCCAAGACTGATTTTTAACTGAGTGGAGACAGTTTTTATCTGCCCTTTGCAGCTCTGGCTGCTCTTCTTCTCCTTGGCATCTGGTGACCTGTTCAGGACACTGGTGCACGTGCACCCACACCCCCCTGGACAGCACAGGCAGAGGTGGAGGTAGTGGTGGGTTTGTTGCAGAGTTCATTTCTCTCCTCACAATATTTAATCATTTCCTAGATGTCTTCAGGAATCTCCTGTATTTATTTTGCTAAAGCACCACAGAATCCCAGACTGGTTTGGGTTGGGAGGGACCTTCAAGCTCATCCAGTCCCAACCCCCCTGCCAGCAGCAGGGACACCTTCCACTAGACCAGGTTGCTCAAAGCCTCATCCAACCTGGCCCAGAACACTTCCAGGGAGGAGCAGCCACAGCTTCTCTGCCCAACCTGGGCCAGTTTCACCTGAAAACAGGAAGGGAGAAGGACACCGTAGTTTTGATTTTGTATTTGATGACCTGAACACCAGGAAGGCACAAAAATAGTGAGAATCAGCTTCTGGATGAAGGAAGAGATTTGGGGGCCTACAAGAAAGCTGGGGAGGGACTTTGGCCAAGGACAGGGAGTGACAGAACAAGGGGTGATGGCTTGAAAGTGGCAGAGGGGAGATGGAGCTGAGATGTGAGGAAGAAATTCTTTGGTGTGAGGGTGGTGAGACCCTGGCCCAGGTTGGCCAGAGAAGCTGTGGCTGCTCCTCCCTGGAAATGTCTCTACTTCTTTTTGAGCTCCACAAATAAAACAGTCACAAGAGCAAGCGAGTTGTCATCTGTAGGGCTAGACAAGGTCAGGAACATTTCAGTGCAATGTTCTTTTCAGTCTTCTTTTTATTGCAATCAAAATGACTAAAAATAAGTGGGATGACATCCACCCCATTTTTATTTAGATGGACATAATTGAAACACATGGATAAATATTCTGTGGGGTTGGTTTTTTTTTCCTTTCATGTGGAATTTATTCTCCCTTCCAAACACACACACACACAAAAATTATATGTGTGTGTGTGTGTGTGCCTGAATCCCACGGACATATTTATATTCTGTGTTTTAGTTATTAAAAACAAAGTTTCAGTCGAAACAAAACATGTGTTAGAGCAGCCAGGAATTGTTATTTATTTAGCCAGATGTCACCTCTTGGTGAATGGTGATGTGCTTTGGGTTTTAGTCATAAAAATAATAATAATAATAATAATACATTTAAAGTGTGGAATGTTCCCTAAAGTGGAAACTCTGGATAGATGGATGTTGCTGAGGAAGGGAAGCCAGAGAAGCTGCTTGAGCTTTGGTCTCCTCCCTGTCCCCACTGTTTCACCCTTGCCTTGCTTGCTGGCTCTGTTTCAGACCACCCCAAGGTGCTTCCTCAGAGATGTAGTTGTGGGGATAACTCAATCCTGTGACCCCACCTCATAGCTTGGAAGGGTGAGATGACACCCAGATGGGTTCTGGGCACTCCATGCATTGCTCCAAACCTAATCTAGAAGGTTTTGCACCTTCAAACAGGCTTGCAACTTGTACATCCATGCTAGAATTGCATCTTCTTGAGGTCTTGCAGCAGCTTTCTTGTTATTTCAGACACTTTGAGAGGAAAAAACATGGAAAATACGAGACTCTGCTGGGAGGAATAAGAGGAGTATAAAGTCCAGCTGCTACATGGGTGAGTCCCCATCCCTGGAGGGATTTAGAAGATGGGTAGATGAGGTGCTCAGAGACCTGGTTTAGTAGTGAACAGGTGTGGTTGGACTTGATGATCTCAAAAGTCTTCTCCAACCAAATGATTCTATGGTGGAGATATGGTCAACCTTGTTTTAGAGAGGATCAGACCAGACCTGCCTGTGTCTCTTGGTCCTCTACACTCATACCTGGAATTCCTGCCCTGGTCTCTTTGTGGACACACAATCTCTTTAAGTTCTGCATCAAAAATAAATAAAAGGAATTAATTTGGCTAATGGAAGGAAGGGAAGAAAAGTTGCTTCATCCTTTGTTCACTCCAAGGTCCACTCAGTCATCTTGGGGTCAAGCCAGAGGGAACCAGCTCTATCATTTCAGGATTTTGGGGTCACACTCATCAGTAGTTGACTCCAATTTGTCACCTGGGCCGTCTGCAGCCAGGACAAGCTTTGCAAATTATTTTATTGATGATTCTTCTAATATAAGATTGCTTCTATACCATATGCCTGGCCATGAAAAGCCACCTCGTGGAATGTGTTACCATCCACAGTCATCCACGCCAGGAAGAATATGTGGATCCACCACTGAGCTGCACCTTTGAACAAGGAGGTAAAACCAAAAAAACCCAAGAAACAAAATAAATCAAATAGAAAAATAAAGCCCATCATGGCAGTTCTGCACTGTCCCTGACCCTGAGCAGGAACCTGAAGGCATCTATGGAGGTTAAAGTGGGAGCACAAAGAGCAGACAAGATGTGTGTGTGCTGTGTTTGGAGGTGGCTAGTGATCTACAGGAGTTAAACAACAGCATCCTGGCCTGGATCAGCACCAGTGTGGCCAGTAGGAGCAGGGAAGTTCTCTTCCCCCTGCGCTGGGCACTGGTGAGGCCACAGCTCGAGTGCTGGGTTCAGTGTTGGGCCCCTGAGTCCAAGAAGGACCTGGAGGTGCTGGAGCGTGTCCAGAGAAGGGAACGGAGCTGGGGAAGGGTCTGGAGCACAAGTGTGCTGAGTTCCCGGCTGAGGGAACTGGGGGTGCTGAGCCTGGAGCAAAGGAGGCTGAGGGGAGACCTTGTGGCTCTGTCCAAGTCCCTTGGAGGAGGGTGCAGAGAGGTGGGGGTGGGTCTGTTCCACCAAGGAGCAAGGGACAGGACAAGAGGAAATGGGCTCCAGTTGTGGCCAGGGCAGTTGAGATGGGATGTGAGGAAGAATTTCTTTGCTGAAAGGGTTCTGAGGCATTGGAAGGGGTTGCCCAGGGCAGTGGTGGAGTCCCCATCCCTGGAGGGATTGAAGAGTCGTGCAGACACAGTGCTGAGGGACATGGGTCAGTGGGGACTGGGCAGTGTTGGGTTCATGGTTGGACTGCAGGAGCTCAAAGGGCTTTTCCAATCCAGGCCATGCTGGGATTCTCTGCACACTTTGCACTGGATGCACCATGGCCATGACCCCTGAAATTTCATTGTTCTTTACAGCTGGGAATGGCAGAAACCACACAGGGATGTTCAGGAGCAGAAGTCAGCTCTGTCTACAAAGGTCTGATGGGATTGGACTTTTTCCATCCCAACTGTTTTTCAACTCAAAGCTGGTTATTTGGTTAAACCAAAGCTTTATACCCAGTTCCTGCTTTATTTAGCAAATTGGTGTCTCACTGAGGAAAAACAAAACAAAACAAAACAAAATCACAGTGATAAAATAACATTTTTTTGGCTAAAACCTCTGTAAAACTGAGGAAACCTTGATTTGAGGCAGAGGTTTTGGTCATTTCTTGATGTTCTGAAATCATGCACAAATCTTATTTGAGAAAAACATCAAAAAAATGGAAAAAATGTGCATGTTGGAGTTGTCCTTCACATGCTCACTCTGGTGTCCATTCATCAACCTGAAGAAAAACAGACATTTAAAAACCCTGGTGCCTACGACTCCACCATAGTGCTAAGAAAGGTCTTTTCTTCTCCTTCTCATTTGTAATCCCACCTTCAAGACCACCTCTTCCATCCCATTACCTTCATGGTTTGAAAATCATTATCTGAAAAGCATAATCTATATAAATCTGAAGTTTCATCTGAAAACCCTTCACCTTTCAGGCCCTACCTGATGTTAGGTGCACCTAAAGCCTGGCCAAGAACCAACATTTCTGCTGGAGTTTGTACCCTAAAACACTCAAATCCTTGTTGAACTCCTAAGAACTCTAACTCCCAAGAAAGCCCTGGTGGGATTCCTAGATTAGGGTCTCAGCAGAGTTTCTGGTGAGGATTCAGAAGAGAAATAAGATGCTTTTAACTCTTAATTACAGCTCTTCCTGGTCTCATCCACACTTTTATGGAAGCTCTGGTGCTCACTCAGCTCTCAGAAAGCTGGTGACCTTTCTTTTCTAGTTTAGTTCCCTGCCAATTAAATGAGCCAAAACAGAGGTTCAAAGAGTGCCAGAGTCAACTCAAGGGAAGGAGCAGGACCACGTGGCAAGAAGCCCATCAGCAGCTGTGAGCTGCTGGATCAGCTCAGTCATCTTATAAACCTTCCTTCCCCTCACTACATGTCCAAGACATCTCCATGGGTTTTCACATGTGTCCTCAGCACAAAATCCTTCTGTCTTGGTTTTTCTAGGATTTAATGTTCTTCTCAGTAGCTAGAAAGCGCTGTGGTTTGGTTTCAGTGTGGGATTTGGTATGAGAAGAAGGTTGATAAGGTACAAGGACGTGGTGTTTGGGTAGTTTGCAAGGGCAAAGAACTGGGAGGGGGGAAGTGTAGTGATTAACAAACCCCAGAATAGGCATTTGGATATGCTAATGAGATATTCCAGATCATATCTCATCATGGCCAGTATATTATTGAGGGTTGACTGGAAAGCAGTGGGATTCTCTCAGGAATCACTCCAGCTTGCTGTTCCAGGGTTGAGGGTTTGGGTTGTGGGTTCTTTTTCACTCCTCTGGGGTCACTATCGGTGGGTGGTGAGCAATTGTACTCTGCATCACTCATATACATATATATATGTATATACATGTGTGTATATATATATATATTTGTTGTTGTTGTTGTTGTTGTTGTTATTATTATTATTATTATTATTATTATTATTATTATTATTATTATTATTATTATTATTATTATTATTATTATTATTATTATTATTATCATCATCATCATCATTCGTTATCATTACTATTTTAATTTTCTTTTACTCCAAATATTAAACTGCTCTTATCTCAACCTACAAGTCTCCTTACCTTTACCCCTCCAATTTTCCCCCCTATTCCCTAGGGGTGAGGGGGGAAGGAGGGTGTGCGAGCGGCTGTGTTGTGTTTGACTGCCAGCCAAGTTAAACCACTACACCTTTTCATTCTCTATCCTTACAAAGCCTGTACTTAGAGTACTGATGACTTTGCCTTGCCACCATCAGAATAACCCAACTATTGACTTTGATGATGTTCTGGACTGGACTTTCATCACAACAACTCCTGTTGAAGCTATTTCATTTTGAATAAAGTATTTCAATATTCACTCAGAATCCCAGAATGGCCTGGATTGGAAAAGACCTTTGAGCTCCTGGAGTGCAACCATGAACCCAACACTGACCAGTCCCTGACTGACCCATGTCCCTCAGCTCTGTGTCTGCACCACTCTTCAATCCCTCCAGGGATGGGGACTCCACCACTGCCCTGGGCCAACCCCTTCCAATGCCGCTGTTGGAAGGATGGAGACCCAAGCAGACAAGTCTTACGCTGTCATAGTGAGCAGGAGACCAAGTCCTGAGTTAGGCAGCACACAAGGAGAACCAGCATCTGTTCTGCTGCAAATTACATCAGTCTGCTACTGTGGCATTAAAAAAAAACCAACCCAAACCACATTTAGGGAGAGGAGGGAGACGCCGTCTGCTCGAGCAGAGCTGGAGGTTCGACATGAACTTGGACGAGTCCCAAGGAATTTCACCAGCCTATTAAGGAAACATTTACATCAACCACAAGTTGCTTAATGTTTACTATGTTAAATAATCCAAATTCCATGGAACTCTTTGTTCTTATGGATTCTGGGAGCAGAGGGGGGGGAAATAGTGATACCTCTAAGCAGCGCTCTCCAAGCTTTAATAGCTTTGGCCCTGTCTGCTCGTTGGATTCTGGTGGCTTTTGTGTAGTTCTTCAGCAGAGCATTACTCTTTGCAAAACATGCATTCCTGGGGAGCCAGGTTGTGTTTTGGGGCTGCCAGACCACCATGCCAGGACCTTCCTCAACCTGTCGAGGTGAGAGTTAAACCTCTGTGCCTGAGAAGTTGATATGATCAGCTCTTTTCTCAGAGAAACCCCATTATGCCTGAATAAAGCAGGAGGGGGGAGGTATATAGGAAAGAGATGATAATGATTCCTCTTTTTTTTTTGAAGCAACATAAAAGACAGCCATGACTTCAGCCAGAAACCTGAGGAGTTAAGAGGCAGCGTTGAGGTCTCAATGGACATGGGGTATTCTTCTTCCCCTCGCCGGGCCCTGGAGGTATTTTGGAGTGGTTAGAAGGAGAGGGGAGTTTGTAACTGCATGCCTGATAAAGAGATCATTGACTGTGGAAGGTGAACATGGGGAGGAGGGCTTTCACATTAGATTTGGGTCAGAGCCAATGGACTTAATCATCTTGGCTCCCAGGCTGGTTCCCAGTAGCTCCAAATCCCGCCCTTGTTCACTCAGCCGCGTTCGTGTTGGGAAACCATGAGTGAGGTCAGCAGAAACCCTCCTGAATGGGGAGGTTTTTCTGTAGCAGGCTAAAAAGAAGAGAGAGGGGATTCAAACCCACAGATCTCAGCTGTGGTGGCTGAGTTAGAAGACAAGCAAGGCTTCTGCTGGCCCAGCATGATGGGATTCAACCCATGAGGTCCTTCATACTCTACGGGGCAAAGTGCTCTGCAACAACCCTCCCATGGGATAAACAAACCAGGGGCTTGGGGACGTGGCAGGGCTTCAACAGAACCAATGGCCTCTGTCTTCTCCTCCACAGCATCCCACATCCAGTCACTTGTGTGGCCCCACTGGTAGGAGTTAGGCAATACACACAGACTTGCCTTGGTGCTTCTCCAGCACTTGCACCATCATATCTACTGGAGATAGATTTGTCAGTCTGTTCAACCAAGGACCAAGGGACAGGACAAGAGGAAATGGGCTCCAGTTGTGGCCAGGGCAGTTGAGATGGGATGTGAGGAAGAATTTCTTTGCTGAAAGGGTTCTGAGGCATTGGAAGGGGTTGCCCAGGGCAGTGGTGGAGTCCCCATCCCTGGAGGGATTGAAGAGTCGTGTAGACACAGTGCTGAGGGACATGGGTCAGTGGGGGACTGGTCAGTGTTGGGTTCATGGTTGGACTTGATGATCTTGAAGGGTTTTTCCAATCAAAGAAGTTCTGGGATTCTGTGAGATGTGTTCCATGCCCAGCCAGGAGGTTCTTTATGTCCGTGCAGTATTTCAGGCTGAGCTCTCAGTGTTACACTCACGCCACAGCTACACCAAGACCTTACATATTTGCAAAGCAATGGCAAAAAAAAAAAGGTTCTTCAGGTCCTTGGCCTTTTGGGGTTGACAAGGTTTTCCTCTGTTTTTGTGGCAGAGCACATGACAGCCCTGGTGTTGTGGCATCCAAAATAAAGTTCACAGCCCTGGTGGTATAAGTGGTTTCAGATTGGTACTCGGTGACTCCACCAAGAAGTCTTCACAAGGCAAATAATCCCTGCAGAAACAGCTGCTGAAACTTGGTGATGAAGTTGGAGGAGTTCCCAAAAGATGATAAAGAAAGTGTTGCATTAAGAGAGGAAAGAAAAGAAAAGCTCAGGGAGGAGGCAGGTGGCTAAGGAAAGGACAATGGAAATCGAGGCAAGCAGACTCTTCTCAGTGGTCACCAGTGACAGGACAAGGGGCAATGGGCACAAACTGGGACACCAGAAGTTCCAGAGAAACTGAAGGAAAAACTTCTTTCCTGTGAGGGTGTTGGAGCCCTGGGCCAGGCTGCCCAGAGAGGGTGTGGAGTCTCCATCTCTGGAGATGTTCCAAACTCACCTGGATGTGATCCTGATGCAAAGATGATACTGAAATGATAACAAGT
>OU015526.1:988182-1098182 GCA_907165065.1 Caprimulgus europaeus | reverse complement strand
TGAGGTAAAACGGTGACAAACATCTAAGTAAGGTCTGCAGGCTCTAGTGTTTGGTGATGCTTGAATCTCAACCCTTTACTGTCCTCACCGTCCTACAGCTCAGAAATAAGACCAGCTTCCTTCCCTCATGCACTGGCAGCAAGTTTGTTGATGACACCAAGCTGGGAGGAGTGGCTGACACAGCAGAGGGCTGTGCTGCCATCAGAGAGACCTGGGCAGGCTGGAGAGCTGGGCAGGGAAAAACTTGATGAGATATAATAAGGGCAAGTGTAGGGTGTTGCACCTGGGCAGGAACAACCCCAGGTTCCAGTATAGGGTGGGAGATGATCTCCTAGAGAGCAGTGTAGGGGAAAGGGATCTGGGAGTCCTGGTGGACAGCAGGGTGACCATGAGCCAGCACTGTGCCCTTGTGGCCAGGAAGGCCAATGGCATCCTGGGGTGCATTAGAAGGGGGGTGGTCAGTAGGTCCAGAGAGGTTCTTCTTCCCCTCTACTCTGCCCTGGTGAGGCCACATCTGGAATATTGTGTCCAGTTCTGGGCCCCTCAGTTCAAGAAGGACAGGGAGCTGCTGGAGAGAGTCCAGCACAGAGCCACCAAGATGATGAAGGGAGTGGAACATCTCCCTGATGAGGAAAGGCTGAGGGAGCTGGGGCTCTTGAGCTTGGAGAAGAGGAGGCTGAGGGGGGACCTTATTAATGTTTATAAATATCTGAAGGGTGAGTGTCAGGAGGATGGAGCCAGGCTCTTCACAGTGGTGTCCAGTGATAGGACAAGGGGCAATGGGTGTGAGCTGGAACACAGGAGGTTCCGCTTAAACTTGAGAAGGAACTTCTTTACAGTGAGGGTGACAGAGCACTGGGACAGGCTGCCCAGGGAGGGTGTGGAGTCTCCTTCTCTGGAGACATTCAAGACCCACCTGGACACCTTCCTGTGTGAACTCATCTGGGTGTTCCTGCTCCTGCAGGGGGGTTGGACTGGATGAGCTTTGAGGTCCCTTCCAATCCCTGACGTCCTGGGATTCTGTGATTCTCAGTGGGATCCAATCTTCACTTTCCTCTTTTGCAGACAGAAGTGGAGAGGAGCAAACCATGCCTGCATCTACTCCACCTTTGCTAGATCTATCTTAACAAATAAAAGAAGCAAAGGCTTATTCCCTAACCTCAGAGGCAAAAGGCAGAACTCAGATCATGGTGGGGGGAGACCCACTGCTCCTCACCCTTCCTTGAGAGGGTTACAGAAAAGCACTGGGAGCTGAAACTCTTTGAGGAATAAAAAGAGAAGAAGCTCAACTCACCAGAGTTTGCTTTTTGGTTCTGTCTGACGAGCAGGGTGACAGAAATACGAGGCAGTCTCTCCTGTCTCATAGTGTGTTCTGCTTCGATTGCTTCAAGGAGGAGGCACGAGCAGTGCACGGCGTGGAGAGGGGACATCAATCACGGCCATAAATCAGGAGCCTGTAGCAGGGAGATGGCAGCAGGGACACAGATGAGATCCATATTTTACTGCTCTCATCACCACACCCCACTCTGATTTAGCAAACAGTTCGTGGAGGGAAAAATAATTTTCTCTGTGAGCCACAACGTGCAGTGGGGTTTTCTGCAGGAGAACAGGTCCACCCAGCTGAGCTTGGGGTCTGGGAACCAGGTTTGCAGTGAAAGGAAATTGCTGATCCTTCTAACAAGTGAAGAACTGGAGGCTGAGTGAAAGGTCAGCAGAGGGCTGTGCTGCCATCCAGAGAGACCTGGACAGGCTGGAGAGCTGGGCAGGGAAAACCTTGATGAGATAGAATAAGGGCAAGTGTAGGGTGTTGCACCTGGGCAGGAACAACCCCAGGTTCCAGTATAGGTTGGGAGATGATCTCCTAGAGACCAGTGCAGGGGAAAGGGATCTGGGAGTCCTGGTGGACAGCAGGGTGACCATGAGCCAGCACTGTGCCCTTGTGGCCAGGAAGGCCAATGGCATCCTGGGGTGCATTAGAAGGGGGGTGGTCAGTAGGTCAAGAGAGGTTCTTCTTCCCCTCTACTCTGCCCTGGTGAGGCCACATCTGGAATATTGTGTCCAGTTCTGGGCCCCTCAGTTCAAGAAGGACAGGGAGCTGCTGGAGAGAGTCCAGCACAGAGCCACCAAGGTGATGGAGGGAGTGGAGCATCTCCCTGGTGAGGAAAGGCTGAGGGAGCTGGGGCTCTTGAGCTTGGAGAAGAGGAGGCTGAGGGGGGACCTCATTAATGTTGATCAATATCTGAAGGGTGAGTGTCAGGAGGATGGGGCCAGGCTCTTCACAGTGGTGTCCAGTGATAGGACAAGGGGCAATGGGTGTGAGCTGGAACACAGGAGGTTCTGCTTGAACTTGAGAGGAAACTTCTTTCCTGTGAGGGTGCCAGAGCACTGGGCCAGGCTTCCCAGGGAGGGTGTGGAGTCTCCTTCTCTGGAGACATTCAAGACCCACCTGGACACCTTCCTGTGTGATCTCATCTGGGTGTTCCTGCTCCAGCAGGGGGGTTGGACTGGATGAGCTTTCGAGGTCCCTCCCAATCCTTGACATCCTGGGATTCTGTGATTCTGTGTGATTGTAGGATCCCCTAATTTGAACTCCTATCCAAAACTGTGTGAACTCACCCCATTTTTTCCTGTCTTCAGGGTCACTAAGTATGCAGTTGATCAAAACATGCCATCTATTGAAGCTTGATGTCCTCCAGAACTGGGGAATTCAGCATTCCCCTCTGGAGTTCAGTCCAAGCATCTTCACTCTCTCTGAGGAAAAAAATATCTTGAATTTCTCTTTTCTATTTTATTTTGTTTGTTTGTTTCTGTGGTTCCTTGACATGCACATCTCTGCTGGCCAGGATGGTCTCTCATCAGCCAAGCTCTGTAGAAACATCATACCTATGTCCCAATGCCATCCAAACACCTTTCTTCTGAGCTTACCATCTTCAGATCTCCTTCCCACCTTGGGCAGGATTAATCTCATTAAGGTTTACTCATCAAAAGTTAGAAGAGGTAAATCCCAGCTTCACTAAAAAAAACATTTTCCCCAGTTTTCCAACCAAGACACCATTTCTGGCACCACATCTGATGTTTGTTGGTCCTTTGAGTGAGCCACATCCCAGTGTCTGTCACCCCAACGCTGTGCTTTCTGCTCTGGAGTCATTGCTTCATGGATGGACCTTGTGTTGAGCTGCCAGTCCTCTCCAACCCTTAAACCTTATAAAGAGTTGCTGTTTCCTTGCTCTTTCCTTCTCCAGTTGTGGCATCTTCACCTTCCTGATGCCTCTATATGTGTGACCTGGAATCACCAGAGCAATAAAATGCACTTTATTAACTCAGGGTTGGTCTGATTGCCCAACCTCCATCATTTTTTTCACACTATGAAGCTTTATCTGTCATTTTTTTAGGGTTATCTATTTATTTGTAGATAAACATTAAAAACATTGACCATCATCCAGATTAGATCTCTACAAATTTCCTTTCACATCTCCTTCAGCTCAAAATCATTTTCCCAGTGACATAGGTGCACTGAGACCCCTCAGTCCTTCCATTCTTGATCCCATCAGTCCAGCATTATTAATCTTATTATTTTAATAAGAGCAAAAGCACAATATTGGGTGGAAAACCTTCAACCATCCAAGGACTTTATGTTTGCAGAGGTACCTCCATCAGCCAAACTTATTTGTTCATCAAAAAAACCAAAACAAACCAAGGTTTGTTTGCTAAAGCAATGCCTGAAAACCCCCAAAAATCCCAAACAAACAAAAAAAAAAAACCCCAAAAAACCCCTTTTAATGATGGGCAGCTTCTATTTCTGCAATGACTGAACCATGGATCTGCTTTTCTGTTATTTTCTATATGAGATCTCTTGGCTCAATGAAATTACAGGGACCCAATTTCTCCCAGTTTCTGGCTTGAATGGTCCAAAAGTCACATCCACACTGGATTCTGTGACAGCATCAGACACATCCTGCATTCTGATATGAACTTTATTCCCTGTCCTCACTCCTGAGTGTCCTCTCTGAACGAGCCTGGAGACAGATCAGTGCAGACCAGCATCAGATTTTCCCTTGGGTTGAACTCTTGGAGTGAAGCTGCATCCTAATTTCCTCCGTTTGGGGATAGGACCAAATCCTGCCTGCAGCAGCTTCAGCTCCAGTTAGGAAATAAACCACTGGAAGCACAGCTCAGTCATGTCCCAGAAAGAGTCTCAGTGGATCCTTAAGGGATTTTTTTTCCTTCACGAAAATTTGAGCTGCTTTTATTTTGCTATGGGATTCAATTATTATTATTTTTATTTTTATTTTTATTTTTATTTTTATTTTTATTTTTATTTTTATTTTTATTTTTATTTTTATTTTTATTTTTATTTTTATTTTTATTAATTTTATTAATTTTTATTTTTAATTTTATTTTTTATTATTTTTATTATTATTTTACTTTAATTTAATTTACTTTCATTTTATTTCATTTTATTTTGTTTTATTTTATTTTATTTTATTTTATTTTATTTTATTTTATTTTATTTTATTTTATTTTATTTCATTTAATTTCATTTAATTTCATTTCATTTTATTTCATTTCATTTTATTTTTTTTATTTTTATTTATTTTATTTTTTATTTCATTTTATTTCATTATTTCCCTATTCCTTCTCTTCTACCCAGCTGTGACATGCAGGCAGGTCACAGTGCAGAAAATGGCAAAATTAACAACATTTATAAAATTCTAGCTGAAGGATAAAGCCAATTTAGAGCTCTGACTCACACCTGTGTTTCACCTCTACAGTGCAGGGCTATGAGGAGGAAGGACACCACGAGGACCCTTGACTGGAGGTGATGGAAAAGGATGATGTGCTCCACAGCAAGAGCTCCCTGCCCCACCAGGACCCGTGACAGAGAAGCTCCTCTCTGTGGAGCTGCACCCTGGAAAAGCTCCACAGAGATGAATATTGTGGAATATTTTCCACAACACTCCAGATGTGGCCTCACCAGGGCAGAGCAGAGGGGCAGGAGAACCTCTCTGGACCTACTGACCACCCCCCTTCTAATGCACCCCAGGATGCCACTGGGGTGCATGGGGCACAAGGGCACAGTGCTGGCTCATGGCCATCCTGCTGCCCACCAGGACTCCCAGATCCCTTTCCCCTACATTGCTCTCTAGGAGATCATTTCCCAACCTGTACTGGAACCTGGGGTTGTTCCTGCCCAGGTGCAACACCCAACACTTGCCCTTATTATATCTCATCAAGTATTTCCCTGCCCAGCTCTCCAGCCTGTCCAGGTCTCTCTGATGGCAGCTCATGCTCATCCTGCTGTCCAAGCTCTTGGTTTTGCAGATTCCCAAATTTCTATCATTTCCAAGAAAGTGTGAGAAAGAAAAAGCAGAATCTTTGTTCAAAGTTAGCGTGGTGAGAGCTAAATTCCCTTTTTTTGAGGTGAATTTCACTAAGGTGACCGCTCGTCTTCCACAAGCTGCAGCTGCTGTAAATCCAAGCTCAACATGGCAGAGCCATAAACTATTTTGATGAAATGCCATCAAAGAAATCATATTTATTGGGATGATTTGTTGATCCTGAATATCCAAACAGTTTGGAGTGCAGTAAAGTTCAGGGGGATGCAGGGATTTATGACTCTCTCTTGCTGGGGTTGTTAATAACATTGCAGGAGATGAAACAAGAATGTTCCAGAGATGCAGATGGTTCAGGCAGGGGAGGGCTGAAGAGTTTCTTAGTTCCTGAGAAGAGCAAAGAGGTCATCAGTGTTGGTTATGGAAATATTGTCCCATTAGGAAGCTCCATGGACCTGAGGAGAAGAGTTGCCTTCATTTGGGGTGGGATTTTTTTTAGTTCTTTTAGAAATCTGGTGCCTTGAAATGGGCTGGAATGTTGGGAAATGCCACCCAGCATCCAAGGGTCCCCTGAGAAGATGAAGTGCAGGGACTTGTCACCTGTCCTCATGCACTGTCAGCAAGTTTGCTGATGATACCAAGCTGGGAGGAGTGGCTGACACAGCAGAGGGCTGTGCTGTCATCAGAGAGACCTGGACAGGCTGGAGAGCTGGGCAGGGAAAAACTTGATGAGATATAATAAGGGCAAGTGTAGGGTGTTGCACCTGGGCAGGAACAACCCCAGGTTCCAGTGTAGGTTGGGAGATGATCTCCTGGAGAGCAGTGAAGGGGAAAGGGACCTGGGAGTCCTGGTGGGCAGCAGGATGGCCATGAGCCAGCACTGTGCCCTTGTGGCCAGGAAGGCCAATGGCATCCTGGGGTGCATCAGAAGGGCTGTGGTCAGTAGGTCCAGAGAGGTTCTCCTCCCCCTCTACTCTGCCCTGGTGAGGCCACATCTGGAATATTGTGTCCAGTTCTGGGCCCCACAGTTCAAGAAGGACAGGGAGCTGCTGGAGAGAGTCCAGCACAGAGCCACCAAGGTGATGAAGGGAGTGGAGCATCTCCCTGATGAGGAAAGGCTGAGGGAGCTGGGGCTCTTGAGCTTGGAGAAGAGGAGGCTGAGGGGGGACCTCATTAATGTTTATCAGTATCTGAAGGGTGAGTGTCAGGAGGATGGGGCCAGGCTCTTCACAGTGGTGTCCAGTGATAGGACAAGGGGCAATGGGTGTGAGCTGGAACACAGGAGGTTCTGCTTGGATTTGAGAAGAAACTTCTTTCCTGTGAGGGTGCCAGAGCCCTGGGCCAGGCTGCCCAGGGAGGGTGTGGAGTCTCCTTCTCTGGAGACATTCAAGACCCACCTGGACACCTTCCTGTGTGATCTCATCTGGGTGTTCCTGCTCTGGCAGGGGGATTGCACTGGATGAGCTTTCGAGGTCCCTTCCAATCCCTGACATCCTGTGATTCTGTGATACCGAGTCCTGTTTGCCTTCATTTCTAAAGGAATTCGGTTTCCTTTTCTGATGTGAGCACCCTCCCCACCTTGTTCTCAACCTCTGCACCACTCTTGATCCCAGAAACAAATCTTCACTCCAAATTGTTCCAAGCAATTAAATCCTATTGAACGCAAATCATTTTCTTCCCTTAGTCCTTGTTATTGACTGACCATTCACCCTCCTTGCTACAAGGGAATCGTTTCTAAGATGCTTTCCTCCACATCACTCATCACTTTGTATTCTGCATCTTCTTCCTTGTCAGCACTGCTTGCTGATGTCATTCTGCAGTGTTTGGCTGTGTGTCCATCACAAAAGCCCACTCTGGTCTTGGACAGACGGTGAGTCATGTCTCAGCAGGACTGAACGTGGCCTGGAGCATGGAGAAAGGAAGTAGGTTTGTCCCCAAGAAGGTTTTGAAGGATGCTCTTTGGAATAAAAGCAATTTATTACTCAGCTATTTGAATCCTTAGACACAAATTGACAACACTGAGACATGAAGATGATGGGGAACTTGAATCTTACCCCAATATAAATGCTGTGCCCTTCCACATCTTGGGTTTGTCCCAGTGAGGGAAATCACAGAATCACAGAATCCCAGGATGTCAGGGATTGGAAGGGACCTCGAAAGATCACCCAGTCCCACCCCCTGCTGGAGCAGGAACACCCAGATGAGATCACACAGGAAGGTGTCTAGGGAGGTCTTGAATGTCTCCAGAGAAGGAGACTCCACACCCTCCCTGGGCAGCCTGGCCCAGGGCTCTGGCACCCTCACAGGAAAGAAGTTCCTTCTCAAGTTTAAGCAGAACCTCCTGTGTTCCAGCTCACACCCATTGCCCCTTGTCCTACCATTGGACATCACTGGGAAGAGCCTGGCTCCATCCTCCTGACACTCACCCTTCAGATATTGATCAACATTAATGAGGTCCCCCCTCAGCCTCCTCTTCTCCAAGCTCAAGAGCCCCAGCTCCCTCAGCCTTTCCTCATCAGGGAGATGCTCCACTCCCTTCATCATCTTGGTGGCTCTGTGCTGGAATCTCTCCAGCAGCTCCCTGTCCTTCTTGAACTGTGGGGCCCAGAACTGGACACAATATTCCAGATGTGGCCTCACCAGGGCAGAGTAGAGGGGAAGAAGAACCTCTCTTGACCTACTGACCACAGCCCTTCTAATGCACCCCAGGATGCCATTGGCCTTCCTGGCCACAAGGGCACAGTGCTGGCTCATGGCCATCCTGCTGCCCACCAGGACTCCCAGATCCCTTTCCCCTACTCTGCTCTCTAGGAGATCATCTCCCAACCTATACTGGAACCTGGGGTTGTTCCTGCCCAGGTGCAACACCCCACACTTGCCCTTTTTGTATCTCATCAAGTTTTTCCCTGCCCAGCTCTCCAGCCTGTCCAGGTCTCTCTGATGGCAGCACAGCCCTCTGCTGTGTCAGCCACTCCTCCCAGCTTGGTGTCACCAGCAAACTTGCTGGCAGTGCCCTCTGTGCCCTCATCCAGGTCACTGATGAATATATTGAATAACACTGGTCCTAGTACTGACCCCTGAGGGACTAATCTGGAAAGCTTTTGTGGGACAGGGAAGGTATTTTCCACTCAGCCTGAGGATAAAAAAGCACCAGCTGCCTTTTTTTTCTCCAGATTCCAAGGAATGGTCACCAAAAAAAGGATGGTTTGGGGGAGAAGCTGTTTCCACAGCAGGATCCTGGGTTGTATTTGATCCCAGGTTCTCAGCAGGAGGGGAATGGCCACATTAAATGTGATAAATATGTTGGGGAGGGACATTAAAGCTGCTCAAATTTCCCATTGGATGTATTAATTGGTTTTAAAAATGGCTTGTTTAATTAAATGGAGCAGTTTGTGGGCTGTGTTGTCTCTTTTGATGGGATCAACTGTTGGGAGAAAAACTAAAAGTTTTCCTTCCCATTTTTGACAAGTTTTTCACAGCTAAAAGCTGAGATTGTACCAGGGCAAAGAAAAGCTCCAGATATTTTCCAACAAGCTGGAGTTTTCTCTTGTGGTATCTATCCTGCATCCAGCATTAGAGGTGATGGAAGAGGAGTGACTCTGGGCTCTTGAAAAGGGACTGGTTTTAATTGGCAACTCTTCCCTGACATAGGAAAATGACCCATGGAGGATGAGTCACTTGGTCAAAGCAACACCCAACCAAAGAGAGGAGCCAGTTGATCTGTCAGTGACATCTCTCCAGACTGACCTCAGATGCTGTTGGTTGTCTTCTAGCCAAAGATATGTGACCCTTTGTGGTGGTTGTACTGGGAGAGCACTGGGCTGGCAGCCAAACCCAGCTGCTCGCTCACTGCCCACCCATCCCAGGGGAGAGGGGAGAGAACTGGGGGGCAGGGGAAGGAGACACAGAGGGGGAGAGAAGAACAGTTTAATCATGGAAATTAAACAAAACTGAAAATAATAATGATTAATAATAATAATAATAATAATAATAATAACAACAACAACAACAACAACAATAATAGTAGTAGTAGTAGTAGTAGTAGTAGTAATAGTAAAATATACAAATGAGGCACCCCCAGGGCCATTGCTCAGCACCCGCCCCCCAGCCCGGCCCGTTCCCAGAGGACAATCCCGGAGCAGCGACAATCCCGACCCGAAACCGCAATCCCGGGAGAGCCAGAGCCCGAGCGAGAGCCAGAGAGAGCCAGAGAGGAAGAGCCCCTCATGGATCTCCTGCCCATGGGGGTCAGGATAGGCCAATTTAGCTTGTTACTTTAAATATTCCTCGCCCCGCCCTTTGATCTTGCACTTGAAGACTGGCAAAACACAACGTCCTTCAACTTCCAGTAACAAATGAAAACATCAGTGTGGTACCAAAGTTCTTCTCATAACAAATCCCAGCTGAAACCAAAATACAGCGCTATTCTAGCTACTAAAAAAACCCAACCCAGCTCTGTCTCAGCTCAGACCAGGGCACCCTTGATGGATTTGACCCATATCATTTTCTTCTGATGCAGTTTTTAAGTCCTTGCTAGCTCCTGACTCGTAATTCTCTTTCAAAGGACCTACCCTAGACCTCTTGAAGATCTGGAAGCTTTAGTTCTTGATTATGAAATCCCACTTCAGCATTGGTCCAGCAGCTATTTCACTCCCTGGCACATGGTATTTGAGTTCCCAATCTGCTGTATGGTTTTTCCCCAGTAAAAAAAAAAACCCACCAAGGCTGGTGGGGCATTGTTTTGAGAGAGCCAGCTGGAACCATTCAGGAATAACATCCACCAAACTTCCTTTTTGGGAGTGGTCTGGACATCTTGGTGTTGGGCAAGTGTGTTTTTCAGCACACAGAGTTTGTAGGGTTGTCAGTCAGCTCCATTTTTTTTTTAAAGGACTAAATTCCCACATAAAACACTTGGCAAGTTTGGAAGAGAAATGTCATCTGTGCCATTTCTTTGACAAAATTATGGACACTGACATTTTACACCTGTAATTATGATAAAAGCTCTCAGCACAAGCCTGAGACCTTTTCCAGCAAATAAATCATCTTAACCCCTTGTTTTTAGGAATTTAGGGATCAGCCCTCAGCTATAAATTAGGAGGAAGTGATAATAGCTCTGCTCACAGCTGCTGGCTCATGCCTGGAAGATGAAACACACCATGGAGGAAGTCAAGAGTGGTCACAGAGCCTCCTCCCCCTGCTCCTGCCACACTATTCACTAACCGGGACGTAGTTACTCATGAGTTACATCCAGGTCTGTGGGCAGTGGGTGACCCCAGTAACTGGTATCCCCAGTTCTTGCTTTGATTTGATGTGCACAGCTGCTGGGGGCATTTGTAGATCAGTAAAACACTGAAACACCAAAGCCCAGGTCATGTTCAGCAAATTCCCTTTGCAGCTGAGATGGAAAAAGCCCAAAGCATCTCCAGCTCTTCTTTTTCCTCACAGGAAACTTCTGAGGGTACTTGGAGTAAATGTGCTTTGGATGCAGATAGATCCCATGTTCAGAGCTTCCCAACTTTACTTGTTTTTTATTATGATTTCTTAGTTTTATTTATGTATTTATTTAATATCAATTTTATTGTACATTATTGTTGTTGCTGTTATCACCAACCACAAGACCAGATGTTCTTCAAGAGCTCTGTGCACCCTTGAACCATTGAAGGTGACATGTATGGGGCCACCTAATGAGTTCCACCACTCAGTGGGCTTGTGTCTAGTCAGCTGTGGAAAGAGAAGGTTTGAATCATAGGAGCAGGACAAGTAAAGTGAAATGAAGGTGCAAGATTTGGTGGCAACAGGACAACCACCAAGTGAGGAGACCAGTCCTGGACTCCTTGTTGAAATGTGAACAGGGAGAAGTGGACATTGCAGGAAGGTGGGATGTTGGTGTTGGGAACTGAGATGCTTTTCACTAATTCCTGGTGAGCCATTGCTCCTTGAAGCTGACTGGGAAGAGGATGCACTTGGCCAGAGCACAGACACCTCCAGGAGATCCCTTTGTTCTTAGTGATGGAGCAGGCAATGGTCTATCCCATGGATAACACTCAAAATAAATCCTGCATGGTGCTTAGCTCTGAGAGGTCTGTGCTGTAGGTGTCCACAAGTGATCAGATAAACTCTCCACCCATTAAACTTCAAGTCCAAGCTGGGGTCTTGTGATGAAGCCTAGAAAACCAGCTTGGATGAGCAACCTCATTCTCAAGGACTAAAACTAGGAGGTTCAGTGGCTTTGAGCTGGAAGAGGGGAGGTTTAGATTAGATATTAGGAAGAAATTCTTTGGTGTGAGGGTGGTGAGACCCTGGCCCAGGTTGGCCAGAGAAGCTGTGGCTGCTCCTCCCTGGAAGTGTTCTGGGCCAGGTTGGATGAGGCTTTGAGCAACCTGGTCTAGTGGAAGGTGTCCCTGCTGCTGGCAGGGGGGTTGGGACTGGATGAGCTTGAAGGTCCCTCCCAACCCAAACCAGCCTGGGATTCTGTGATTCAATCCCACCTGAATGATAGAGGTCAGACCTTGATGCTGTGGTTTCTGGGGCTGGACATCCAGAAGTGCTGTCTCCATTAAACCCACAGTGCCCAGATCCAGAGCACAATGCTTGTAGGAGACCTCCTGGTCACCTTGGGTGCTGGGCAGAAGGAAGATGTGGATGTCCTTGCTGCTCTTAGAAGGGAATTCATTTCATGAATATCCTTCCCAAACTTGGTAGGTGGGATCCAATTCTATTTTCCCTTCAAACAATTGTCCATTTTGCTTTGACAGGGCAGAGGAACAGCAACTTGAAGCTCTTTATCCTCATAAAATGAAATCATGGTGCTTGGGAGTGCTGACCTAGCAGTAGGGAGAAGAATTCCCTCCTCTGTGAGGATCCTGAAATGAGAGCTGGGAAAATGAGAAGAAATGGCATTAAAATATATGAAATAAGAGCCAGGCTGATGATGGAACATCCTCCTGCCCCGTGCCCATCCCATGTCTTTGGATGACATCAACGTGGTCAAATCACAAGAAAACCCAAAGTTCACCCCATGGGAGAGGAGAAGGAGCTAGAAGACACATGAGGAGAGGGTGCTAAATGGAGGAGGAGGAGGGAGGAGAGTCACACACTGTCCCTGGACCAGGAGAAACCCCAGTGTACCAGACTGAGGAGGTTCCCATGGAATGTGCTCCTACCAGGATAATGTTCTGGGCTGTGTTTGTGCACAATATTGGAGACATCTGATACCACCGAGGGCTTAATAGTGGGTTGGGATAATCCCAGACTCTCTGTGGTCACAGGAGGTGGGGGGAGGAGATGGAGGAATAGTGTCACAAGTTACTTTAATCATAGGGAATTAGCCTTTTCCCTGCAAAAAATAAATGACCCAGGAGGAATAGATCCTTGATTCATCTCCTGGAGACCTTTTAAAGTCATTATCTTCCAATTACCCACAGTCAATGAGACAACTTGAAGTTCAACTTCATCAAGGCATGGCAGGTACAAGGCACATCACCCCAGAGAGCTGAAAGAATCACAGAGTCACAGAGTCACAGGATGTCAGGGATTGGAAGGGACCTCAAAAGCTCATCCAGTCCAATCCCCCTGCCAGAGCAGGAACACCCAGATGAGATCACACAGGAAGGTGTCCAGGCGGGTCTTGAATGTCTCCAGAGAAGGAGACTCCACACCCTCCCTGGGCAGCCTGGCCCAGGGCTCTGGCACCCTCACTGTAAAGAAGTTCCCCCTCAAATTTAAGCAGAACCTCCTGTGTTCCAGCTCACACCCATTGCCCCTTGTCCTACCATTGGACACCACTGAGAAGAGCCTGGCTCCATCCTCCTGACACTCACCCTTCAGATATTGATCAACATTAATGAGGTCCCCCCTCAGCCTCCTCTTCTCCAAGCTCAAGAGCCCCAGCTCCCTCAGCCTTTCCTCATCAGGGAGATGCTCCACTCCCTTCATCACCTTGGTGGCTCTGTGCTGGACTCTCTCCAGCAGCTCCCTGTCCTTCTTGAACTGTGGGGCCCAGAACTGGACACAATATTCCAGATGTGGCCTCACCAGGGCAGAGTAGAGGGGAAGAAGAACCTCTCTGGACCTACTGACCACAGCCCTTCTAATGCACCCCAGGATGCCATTGGCCTTCCTGGCCACAAGGGCACAGTGCTGGCTCATGGTCACCCTGCTGTCCACCAGGACTCCCAGATCCCTTTCCCCTACACTGCTCTCTAGGAGATCATTTCCCAACCTATACTGGAACCTGGGGTTGTTCCTGCCCAGGTGCAACACCCTACACTTGCCCTTATTCTATCTCATTAAGTTTTTCCCTGCCCAAAAGAAGAGCAGGAGCTTCAGTGATCAAAGCAAGAGATCCTTCAGCTCAAAGAGTGAAATCATCATCAGAGCAGAATCCTCCTGTTGAATATTTGATTGTCTCATTGATTTCCTGAGGCCCTTGAATCAAAAACTCACCTTGCCTTGGTCTCACCTGAAATGACAATGCTTAGACTTCACTCCTGGGAATGGAGCTCATGGAGAAGCAGCTTCTCACTTGCTTCCCCAATATGGAATTTTTAATAATTATTAGAGAGTTTCTCATTTCCCTTTGGAAAAAAAATGTAGAGGTAAAACAGACAGCAAACTCATTTTCTTGACAATGTGAAACATCTAAAATGAGGACTTTTCATCTTTCTGTTGTCCACAGCTTTGGACAATTGTTTTTGGCTGGTGGCAGCTGAACAAGGCAGAAAATGGTGGGAGGAAAAGGAAAAAGGCTGGATTTTTAAAATGAGTGATGACTTTTTCCCACTCAAAAAACAATTTCAGTATTTTTTATATATAAAATGTAAAAAAACCCCCAATTTCAATAAATTTTATATATAAAATTCTATATTTTACACTAAAACACACCAAAGATTTTTTTTTTCCCCCTACCTTTTTAATATAAATAGAGTTTTCAACCTTTTCAATATAAATAGAGTTTCCATCAGAAGCCACTTCCACTCCCTCTGCTTTTGACACCAGGAAGGGTTGAGATCATCTAGTGGAAGATGCTCCACAAGTGAATTTTTCCTGAGTACTGAATTCCACAGCTGTGGTGATATTACCCCAGTTCATCCCTTCCTTGGTGTCCTCCAGAACAGCACCTGATGGGGAGGTCCAGGCACTGGAATGCCACCACTCCTCCTTGAGGTGCTTCCTGAAGTTATTTTGGTCTGACTTCATATAGTTTTAGTTTTCATCCTCCTTAGTTTCCACAGAAAGCAAATAATGGGGAAAAAAAAACCCCTGCTTCAGGGAACAAACTGATGCATGAGATGCTCCACACCACATGGATTGATGGTCATGGGTCTGCCAGCATCCCAAAGTCACAACCACCTTGTACAGAGGTGGCAATCAAGGACCTGCCACCCCACAGACCTGAATTAACACTTCACTGCCTTGGAAAACAGGCCAGGGATTAAAAACCAAATAATAAAAATGATTAAAAAAATCAATTTAGCCTTCAAAGAATAAAAGCAGTGAGTGGAAAAGCTGGAGGACAGCAGTTAGACAGACAGACAGACAGACAGAGAGGTCCTCCTTCTCTTCTAGCTGAAGGTTGACATCAGAGGAGGTGTGCTATCATGTTAACATGGCCAAACTCTAATTGCAATCTGCTCTAATGACTCAAGCTAACGAGTTAATTGCCTGCTTTTTGTGGCTTTGCTACACCACAAAGAGATTGTCCTCTTAGGTAATGCGAGTGTGGGGGTGATAAATCAGCCCAGCCAGGCTTGTGCAAATCATTCCAGGCAATATTTGGCTTCAGAGGCTTTTCATCACCCTTTCTGCTCTTAGATTGGCTGCCAAAGAAGTGTCAATAGCTGTTAAATCTGGTTGGGAAAGAGTAAACACCATCAAAATTTAAATAATAATAGGAAAAAAATCCTATTGCCCTGGGCAGAACCGGAGCCTGCTTGCTGGAATATTTTATAATGTGATTTTTGCCCTGAATTCGAAGCTGGTTGGAGATTTCCTTGCCCATCTCTCAGCATTCTACAAGTTCTCCCATCATCTCCATCACAGCAGCAGCCACCACTGAGGTGGGAATGTCTTGGTGGTACAAACCAGCGGGTTCAGCTTCTGAGAGGTGGTGAGAGAAAAAGGAAAGAAGGTTTGAGAGCAGCGTGGCCATTGGAGGTGCTTGATGTGTGTGTGCAAGGTCCTGCACCCAGGTTGGGGTAACCCCCAGCACAAATCCAGGCTGGGTGGAGAATGGCTGAGAGCAGCCCTGAGGAGAAGGACTTGGGGTGCTGGGGGACCAGAAGCTCCACATGAGGCGGCACCAAGCGCTGGCAGCACAGAGCCAATAACCGTGTCCTGGGCTGCACCCAGAGCAGCGTGGGCAGCAGGGCCAGGGAGGGGATTCTGCCCCTCTGCTCCGCTCTCCTGAGACCCCCCCTGCAGTGCTGCCTCCAGTGCTGGGGCCACCAACAGCACAAGGACATGGAGCTACTGGAGCCAGCCCAGAGGAGGCCACCAGGATGATGCCAGGGCTGGAGCAGCTCTGCTGTGAGGACAGGCTGAGAGAGTTGGGGCTGTTCAGCCTGGAGAAGAGAAGGCTCCAGGGAGACCTTCCAGTGGCCTCCCAGTACCTGAAGGGGCTCCAGGAAGGCTGGGGAGGGACTTTGGCCAAGGGCAGGGAGTGACAGAACAAGGGGTGATGGCTTGAAAGTGGCAGAGGGGAGATGGAGCTGAGATGTGAGGAAGAAATTGTTTGGTGTGAGGGTGGTGAGACCCTGGCCCAGGTTGGCCAGAGAAGCTGTGGCTGCTCCTCCCTGGAAGTGTTCTGGGCCAGGTTGGATGAGGCTTTGAGCAACCTGGTCTAGTGGAAGGTGTCCCTGCTGCTGGCAGGGGGGTGGGACTGGATGAGCTTTGAGGTCCCTTCCAACCCAAACCAATCTGTGATTCTGTGTAGCTCAAAGCATGTTCTGAAGGAGGTCCCTGTCATCAGGTGGGAAGTGGCAGGGAAGTGGTTTTCCCAGGGGCCTCTCAGCAAACCAAGGCAACAAGAATGGCCACACTGGGACAAATGAAGGGGTTTGCATGGCTGGGTGTATCTTCCCAACCTCTGGAAGGGTTCAGCCTATTGGAGAAGCCTTGTTTACATCAATATCAGTGCACTACGTGCCCCAGGACTCCTGCCACACACCTAAATCCATGTCCCCACCAACAGGGTGGGTGGCTGTGATCATTCCCACAGGGAGGAAACCATGGGTCTGGAGATCTCCTGACCTCTGCCTGGTTTTTCTTTTTATGATGTTTGTTTGCTTGAGTCCAAACCATGCCAGGGAGCATGCTGACAATTAACATACGTGAATAATCGTGGGACAGTGCTCAGAATAGGACCTGGCCTTCTACAAACACCATCTCTGGTCCTTCTGGAGTCCCCTAAATCCAGCAGAAGGTGGTTATGGGGAGGAGGAAAGGGCTGGGGATAAAACTCCTCTGCTGTACCACGTGCTAATAAGTTGTTTTATTCATTCAACCACGTTGGGGAAGCTGATTTCTCAGTTTTGGGGTGCTTGATTCCTGCTGAAACCCATCCACTTGACTCATGCTTCTACACAACCTTTACCCCAACAAGTTCCCCTCCACCACTGAGGCTGCCAAGTGTTGGAGCGTTCCCTCAAAATTCCCCCTCCAGTTCTATAGGTCAAAGAGCTCCAGAGCAGCCAGAGAAATATTTTACACCCAGAAACACTTCAACCTACAGCAGAGAAGGATCAGAGCATCCCCTCAGAGGAGGTCTCCCACCTTTTTATGGTTTCCAGGAACACCCAGGCACAGGCACGTACCGAGCACACGCGACCCCCCCCCCCCCGACACCCCCATCCCACTGCCCTTTGGCACGAGGTGTCGGGGCTGGAGCCCACAGAGGCAGTGGAGACAGAGAGCAGCCTGTTTACAGGGGAACAATTCAGCCTTGTCTCCAGTCACGTTTGGCTCCAGCACACAGGTCTCCACGAGATGCCTGGAGAAGGTCACGGGGGAGGGCAGGAGACAGAAATATTTTGTGTTCTTCCAGCCAAGCTGGAGTAATTCAATGAGGGTGACCCCTGGCATCTCATTTTTTTAGCTTTACGAGAAACAAGTCATCAGGAGAGACAGAGCAGCCCTGTGGAAGGATGCAGGAGAGAGCTTCTCTCCTTGGCTCTCCTACAAATGCACCATCAGACCCAACTATGTCTCTCCATCACAGACCACCTCAGTTTATCCTCTGCAAAACAACCTTCAAAGCACAGAGCAGGAAGAGATGAGGGGTTTGTGATCCTAAATGTATTTGCTTCTCTCATGGGAAAGGCACCAGAACCCAGGGACTGGTATCAGCTCTATCAGCTGCTATTAGCTCTGATTATCTTCTTGATGTGGTGGGAGCCTAAGCAGTGCTAAACTCTTCCTTCCAGCCAGGTCCCAGGCAGCAGCCTCAGAAATAACTATTCCCAAGGTAGTTGTGAGTCCCTGGGATTGATCCAGGGCTGTTTGCACCCCTGGACTACCTGTTAGAAGAAGAGAAGACAGCTGGGAATAAGTGTGAGGAGCACCTGTCCGTGCTTTGCAAGATCCAACTGAAAGTGATAGAATCACAGAGTCACAGAATCACAGAGTCACAGAGTGTCAGGGGTTGGAAGGGACCTCGAAAGCTCATCCAGTCCAATCCCCCTGCCAGAGCAGGAACACCCAGATGAGTTCACACAGGAAGGTGTCCAGGTGGGTCTTGAATGTCTCCAGAGAAGGAGACTCCACACCCTCCCTGGGCAGCCTGTCCCAGGGCTCTGGCACCCTCACAGGAAAGAAGTTCCTTCTCAAATCCAAGCAGAACCTCCTGTGTTCCAGCTCACACCCATTGCCCCTTGTCCTACCATTGGACATCCCTGAGAAGAGCCTGGCTCCATCCTCCTGACACTCACCCTTCAGATATTGATCAACATTAATGAGGTCCCCCCTCAGCCTCCTCTTCTCCAAGCTCAAGAGCCCCAGCTCCCTCAGCCTTTCCTCATCAGGGAGATGCTCCACTCCCTTCATCACCTTGGTGGCTCTGTGCTGGACTCTCTCCAGCAGCTCCCTGTCCTTCTTGAACTGTGGGGCCCAGAACTGGACACAATATTCCAGATGTGGCCTCACCAGGGCAGAGTAGAGAATCATAGAATGGTTTGGGTTGGAAGGGACCTTCAAAGGTTCTCTAATCCAACCCCCCTGCCCTGCAGAAAGAAGTTGTGATGGCCATAAAATTTGCACACACAGACAACCGTGTGTCCCAGGGTGCCTGTGTTAAATGCCTTTTTGGCCAGCTGCACCCAAATTCAGGGCACCTGGCAGACACAGCAACGTCCGATTTTGATTTGGTTTGAGTGCACACTGGCTGGTTCCACCCACACAGAGAAATTGGAGCAGAAGATTCGATTGTTGAAATGAAGAGTTTACATTTGGCCAGGACTCATGCTAAAGCCACTCCTGTGGTTGGCAAGGCTGAGAGAGTTGGGGCTGTTCAGCCTGGAGAAGAGAAGGCTCCAGGGAGACCTTCTAGTGGCCTCCCAGTACCTGAAGGGGCTCCAGGAAGGCTGGGGAGGGACTTTGGCCAAGGGCAGGGAGTGACAGAACAACGGGTGATGGCTTGAAAGTGGCAGAGGGGAGATGGAGCTGAGATGTGAGGGAGAAATTCTTTGCTGTGAGGGTGGTGAGACAGTGTCCCAGGTTGGCCAGAGAAGCTGTGGCTGCTCCTCCCTGGAAGTGTTCTCGGCCAGGTTGGATGAGGCTTTGAGCAACCTGGTCTAGTGGAAGGTGTCCCTGCTGCTGGCAGGGGGGTTGGGACTGGATGAGCTTGAAGGTTCCTCCCAACCCAAACCAGCCTGGGATTCTATGAACATGTGCTGGGAGATCTCTGATAGCTTTGATGGGAATTGCAGAGGTGGGTCATGGCAGACCACAGCCCTTACCTGCAGGCAGGAGGGTCAGGATGGCTTAGGAGAGTGGATATCCTTGTACCTTGTGGACAGAGGCACAAGAGCTTAGGAGAAGCATCTTGCCTAAGTTAATACCAGTATAAAAATCAGGCTTGTTATTCATCCCTGTGAATCTTAACCTTGAGTGAGGACATCCTGGTGCAGCAGCAACATGGTGTGTTTGACACCTCATTGGACTCGATGATCTCAAAGGTCTTTTCCAACCAAACAATTCCATGATTCTCTGATGACATCTGCTGCTGCCTGGGGTACAACACCAACCAGAAGCTTGTCATTGCTTCTGCCACAAACCCAGCTTGAACATGTGTCCTATGGACCAGGGGTGTGCATAGATCCTGGTACTCTGCTCTTGGGTCCCACAGCACCTGCACAGACCCCCTTGGGTGTGTGGAAGAGCCACCAGATCCTCACCAAGCAAAATGCTTATTCAGAAACCACCACTTTTCCTCTTCATTGCCTGATTTGACACCAGGACTAGCGAGAGATGAGATTTCATCCACCTCTTCCTGCCCTTCCCTTTCCCAAAGACCTTTCCAAACCCTCATCCAACTCCTCTTGGGAGATCCCATGGGTTCATTGTGCATTTGCCTGTTCTGCTTTCAAATCCAAACCTCATCTTTTCCCATCAGGGACTTCAGGCTGGAATTCCTGAAGTTAATAGAGCAGTTAAATGAGACAGGGCTTGTTGTTGTGTCCACAGGCAGGAGATGTGTCACTACCCTGGAGACAGAGAACACAGTAGTGGCTTTCAGACCTTCAAACTCTTCTATGTGGCTAAGAAAATCAGAGTGAGCTTAGCATCTCCTCATTTATCTGTCACAAAACCTTGGCCAAGGGTAGATGCTGCCATGAGGGGCTTTAGTGTCCCCAGCTGGCAGTGACAAAGGCACATGGCAGCAACAATGGGCCAAGCAATAAGGTTAGAACTTAATCTGAGCAGAACTCATGGCACAACCACGTGAGTTCTGGAGAGTGATGTCACCTCGTGTCTCTGTCGGTCCCACAAGGAAAATTGGGGAGAGCAGGAATTCTGCTAAGATAAACCAGATGTTGTGCCTGAGCAGGCTGCTCTTGGAGGGACAGATATGGTGTCCAGGCTGTTCTAGCATCACCTTGGGGTGTTGTCAAACAGAAAAACAAATATTCAGGGTAGCAGGAAGGTTTGTGGTGAGGGGAAGGAATTGGCCAACAAAATACCTGCTATGTCACAGCATCCCAGAACTGCCTGGATTGGAAAAGACCTTCAAGATCATCAGGTCCAACCATGAACCCAACACTGACCAGTCCCCACTGACCCCTGTCCCTCAGCAGTGTGTCTACACGACTCTTCAATCCCCCCAGGATGGGCCAGGCTGCCCAGAGAGGGTGTGGAGTCTCCATCTCTGGAGATGTTCAAACCCACCTGGACACTTTCCTGTGCAACCTGGTGTAGGGAACCTGCTCTGGCAGGGGGGTTGGACTGGATGATCTCCTGAGGTCCCTTCCAACCCCACCACTCTGGGATTCTGTGATGGTCTTTTCCAACCTTACCATTCTATGATTCTATGAAATCCACCACCAAACCCCAGGAGTCCAATAGAGAGTACCTTCAATTAAGCAATTCCTTCTCTTTTCTTCTACCCTCTTCACCTCAGCTATGATGACAGCACTACATGGAGCCTCCCACCACACTGAACCCCCATGGCACAAGCTCTTTGCCAGGGTTACCTCAGAACTTTGATCAAGCCCTTTGAGGTAGGATCTATAGCATCTTGGCTGAAGCAGGTGGACCTCCACTGGAGCATTAGACAGCAGCAAGTTTGCCAAGCTGTAAAGATTATGGATATTCAAAAACCAGGATGGACAAAGCACAACAAAATCCACTCCAAAAAGGATCAGAGAGAAAAGAAAGATCAATACCTTGATAAAACTGTGTCCTTCCAGTCCTGAGGGTGTGTAGAACAACGCAGCCCAGAGTGGGTTTGTATTTATAAGGTGTTGAAGTGCTCCTGGTTCCCACCAGACTCATAATTCATAACATCCATGGAGACTACAAGGGAATAATGCAGTGTGTCCATGTTCCTGCAGGCCAGATGGCTTCAGAGAAGTAGAAAGGTCTGTAAGAAGACAAGAAGTTTTGTTCTGGATGAGGTTGGAGTGTCTGAGATGTGGTTTGGATCCAAATAAGGGAAGAAAAAGAGAGAATTTTAGAAATGCTTGCAAAGAAAAAAATGAAATTAAAAAGCATTGGTTTGATTCAAGTGTTCCAAATGACCCATTTTCTTATGGTTTCTGCCTTTTTTTAGGTTGTGTATTTTAGAGGTGGATCTTAGGTGTCTGATGTCACAAAAAATAAAATGTTTCTAAACTAAAAGCTAAAATTAAAAAAATAAATAAAATCATCTCTTCTTCCAGTGAGCAAATGAAATCCTGTGCTCAGGAGACACCAGCAAGGGACCTTTCAGCAGGTCCTGATTTGTTCTCAAGGTTTTTCTGCCAAAATGAAGTGTCTGTGAAACGTGTCTCTGGGCAAAACACTCCAGTCTCAACAAACTCCATCCTGATTTACTCTTGCTTCTCTTGCTTCTACTCTGCCCTATCACTCCAACCATGGCATGGTGGCTTGTGCTGTTCCAGCTCCAGGCTAAATAAAAGGCTTCATGATCTCCCAGTTCACTTGAGAAATTAAACCTCAGCTTTCTAACATCAGCTCTTGGAAGGGACATCAGATGGGTGCAGATGCTTCAGTGACTGGTCCAGGACAGAGCTTTGTCTCTCCTCACTGAACTGAGGTAAAGAAAAGTTCTTGTTTCTCCCACAAAAGTTTGAGGGCACTTAAGAAGTTGGGCATGAGGTTCACACAACAGAGGACAACACCTTCCCACCCCACACTAGGTCAGTCCTTGAGGTCAGAAGAGGTAAATATGTTCCTGAAGGACAATACCTCCAGAGGCCAAGACACCAATGCAAATCCCTAGTGACTGCTGAATGCTGGGAGGTGATAACCAAGCCAGGGATCACTCATGTTTGTCCTAGGCTCATATCCTCTTTAAGCATCTATTGCCAGCCACCACCCAAGACAAGACAGCATTAGACAGGTCGTTGGTCTGGTGGCCATTTGAAGCTGAGCTGATGCTTTCCTCAAGTCTCTTTTTTCCTATTTTTATGGGTTTTTTTTTCTCTTCTTTCTTTCGTATTTTCTTTTTTCTATTTCCTTTTGTCTTTTCTCTCCATTTTTTCCTTCTCTTCTCTTCTCTTCTCTTCTCTTCTCTTCTCTTCTCTTCTCTTCTCTTCTCTTCTCTTCTCTTCTCTTCTCTTCTCTTCTCTTCTCTTCTCTTCCTTCTCTTCTCTTCTCTTCTCTTCTCTTCTCTTCTCTTCTCTTCTCTTCTCTTCTCTTCTCTTCTCTTCTCTTCTCTTCTCTTCTCTCCTCTCCTCTCCTCTCCTCTCCTCTCCTCTCCTCTCCTCTCCTCTCCTCTCCTCTCCTCTCCTCTCCTCTTCTCTTCTCTTCTCTTCTCCATGAGTAGAAGGTCATGGTGAGGTCAGCCTAGAAACTCCTGTTCAACTTTTTGAGAGGTAATTTGGCCTGTAAAGTTCTCCACACAGGGGAAACTGTGGCCACCTTCCCACCATCTCAGGATCTGGGACAAAATCCCTCTCATCTTGGAGAAAAAAAACAAACCTTGGTCACGCAAAGCAAAAGCTCATTTGCTCGTTATGAACCAGCTTTGACATTGATGTTTATCCTCGTGCTTCTCAGAGGAGCCAGGGAACCTTGCTTTGCTGAGCCACGTGCAGCACTGCAGTGGGTTTGGTTTGGGGGTTGGTGGGGTTTTTTTTATGGGAGGTTGCAGCTGTTTGGTGCTGTCTGATGTTATTATCTCATGTAGGATCTGGCTGCACTGGTTTTTTAACTCCCCAGATACCTATGGCCCCGGTTCAGAGAAGCAGTTAAGCACAGATCTAACTAGAACATGAGTCAGGGCAGGACATGCGTGTGTCTCCTTGACATATGTGGGAATTAAACGTGTTTAAGTGCTTTTCTGGCACAGGATAAGGTTATGGATGAGATGATATGACATGGTTCCCTACACGAGCCAAGATGCTCCTTCCAAGCCTATATTCTTGACACATATCAGACAGGAATTTCCAAAGAGGAGCTACTAAACACAGTTCCTCAGAATGATCATGTTTAGCCTCTAGATAAATGGGATATGGTGGTTTCAGGAGGCTGAGTATGGGAAGATCCTTTTCACTTCAGTGTGGTAATGATGGATGGAGGCACATCACCTCTGAAGATTAGATTGCATCTATCTTGGGGTTGGAATACAGCTATGGGAGATCTTTGCTGGTTTTCCCACCTTTGACTTTGCCTACAGCTTTGAAATTCCCTGGAAGACCCAGGAAGCCTGTGCTGTGAGAGAGGATGGAAGATATCTGAGTTCTTTGCTTTTTATTCTTATCAGCTGAGAGTTTTATCTTTTATCTTCTGTGATAAAGTACTGGAAGATGCTGTGCTTCAGTTATGTTCTCAGAGGGACAGAAGAAGACAGATGTTCATTTACCCATAACATCTGGAAGATATGTAGGTTGGACTAGACCAGTGCAGACAGGGGGTCTCCATTGAAGTCCATAGGAAAACTGGTATTATGAGCTGATGGTTTGGGCTTCTATTTGGCACATGCTTGTTTGGATCAGTCCTTCTGCTCAGGAAGCAGTGCTAGATGCTCTGCACCCAGAGAACTGAGCCAAAAAACACCCACCAAATCCAGGGCGTGGGAGGACAGTGCGTGTCGAGGCTGTGGCTGTCTCAATGCATGAGGCACTTCCACACCAGGTACTGCTTGGTATGAGAGGGAGGAACCCACTTGCTTAGACAAGGCCTTGGGCTGACATTGGCTGGAGAGCAGCCCTGAGGAGAAGGACTTGGGGTGCTGGGGGACCAGAAGCTCCACACGAGGCGGCACCGTGCGCTGGCAGCACAGAGCCAATAACCGTGTCCTGGGCTGCACCCAGAGCAGCGTGGGCAGCAGGGCCAGGGAGGGGATTCTGCCCCTCTGCTCCGCTCTCCTGAGACCCCCCCTGCAGTGCTGCCTCCAGTGCTGGGGCCACCAACAGCACAAGGACATGGAGCTACTGGAGCCAGCCCAGAGGAGGCCACGAGGATGATGCCAGGGCTGGAGCAGCTCTGCTGTGAGGACAGGCTGAGAGAGTTGGGGCTGTTCAGCCTGGAGAAGAGAAGGCTCCAGGGAGACCTTCCAGTGGCCTCCCAGTACCTGAAGGGGCTCCAGGAAGGCTGGGGAGGGACTTTGGCCAAGGGCAGGGAGTGACAGAACAAGGGGTGATGGCTTGAAAGTGGCAGAGGGGAGCTGGAGCTGAGATGTGAGGAAGAAATTCTTTGGTGTGAGGGTGGTGAGACCCTGGCCCAGGTTGGGCAGAGAAGCTGTGGCTGCTCCTCCCTGGAAGTGTTCTGGGCCAGGTTGGATGAGGCTTTGAGCAACCTGGTCTAGTGGAAGGTGTCCCTGCTGCTGGCAGGGGGGTTGGGACTGGATGAGCTTTGAGGTCCTTTCCAACCCAAACCACTCTGTGATTTTATCATTCTATGATTTTTCCCTTAAAACAATTTATTTACATCTCTTTGTGGATTAAAAGAAAAATTTCTTTGCTGAGTAATCCTGGACCTTATTTTAACCTTCTCCTTCTACAGCATCACAATGATCCATGATAAGGGATCTGCCATCACAGGTAGTCATTCAGTTTTGGTTGCCTGCATGTTCAGGATGATGAGAGGTTTCAAAGTAGTCAGAGAAAGGTGAAGATTTGATAGCAGTTGAAATAGTAGCACTGCATGCTGACATCCCAACGTGAGGAGATATCTCCACAGGCATCAGATAAATTAGCATAGAGAGGTAAACTGGGTATGACCAAGGTGTTTGGATAGACAAACTTCGAGGTAAGATCAGAGCAAAAAGTGGCTGTGTTGAGCATGTACCCTATGACCAACAATGGCCAAAAGCAAGTGAGTGGCTGGGTCAGTAAATGTCATAGAAACATGGAATCATTTGGGTTGGGAGGGACCTTCAAGCTCATCCAGTCCCAACCCCCCTGCCAGCAGCAGGGACACCTTCCACTAGACCAGGTTGCTCAAAGCCTCATCCAACCTGGCCCAGAACACTTCCAGGGAGGGACCAAGAGCTTCATTTTCCTGCACCCTTTCCCTCTCCACCTTGTGCCTGAGCCCAATCTAAGGAAGAAATCTGGAGCTGTTTTCTGGGACAGAGAAGATCAAAGACAGCAAAAGCCTGATGTGCACTGATGAAAGGGCATTCACCAAAAACTTGGGGAATCAAATTTCATGAGCACAAATTATTTGAAATATTTGGATGAAAAAGTTGATTTTTTTCTTTTCTCCAAAAAATTAAACCTGAGATTTTTGCATCCTTGCATCACTCCAACAACCGTGATGGTTAAACCTCCGTCCCCAGAAGGAAGTGTTGTAGGACTGTGCAAGAGCTGACTGCACTGAATTTCCTCAGCCCTTCCACTGCCATGTCAGACCTCCCTTCGGTTTTATTTGACATCTGAATTGAAATTTCACTCACCAATGGACAGGGATCTTCTGGAGGGAGTCCAGTGGAGGCCACAAAGATGCTGAGGGGCCTGGAGCATCTGCCTGACGAGGAGAGGCTGAGAGAGCTGGGACTGTTCAGCCTGGAGAAGAGCAGCCTGAGAGGGGATCTGATCAATGTCTGTCAATAGCTGAAATGTGGGGGCCAAATGGATGGGGCCGGGCTCTTCTGGGTGGTGCCCAGTGACAGGACAAGGGGCAATGGGCACAAACTGGGACACCAGAAGTTCCAGAGAAACTGAAGGAAAAACTTCTTTGCTGTGAGGGTGTTGGAGCCCTGGGCCAGGCTGCCCAGAGAGGGTGTGGAGTCTCCATCTCTGGAGATGTCCAAACCCACCTGGACACTTTCCTGTGCAACCTGGTGTAGGGAACCTGCTTTGGCAGGGGGGTTGGACTGGATGATCTCCTGAGCTCCCTTCTGACCCCACCAGTCTGGGATTCTCTGATTCTGTAACACACTGTTGAACCTAAAAGGGTGTCACCAACAGAATCCCAGAATTGCCTCGAATGAAAAATTCCTTTGAGCTCCTGGAGTCCAACCATGAACCCAACACTGCCCAGTCCCCACTGACCCCTGTCCCTCAGCACTGTGTCTACACGACTCTTCAATCCCTCCAGGGATGGGGATTCCACCACTGCCCTGGGCAACCCCTTCCAATGCCTCAGAACCCTTTCAGCAAAGAAATTCTTCCTCACATCCCATCTCAACTGCCCTGGCCACAACTGGAGCCCATTTCCTCTTGTCCTGTCCCTTGGTCCTTGGTTGAACAGACCCACCCCCACCTCTCTGCATCCTCCTTGCAGGGAGTTAACAAAGTGTAGCAAATGGTGGAAATCAAGACCAACTTATTCTGAGTAACAGATCTTAAAGCTGATGTTTGGGGAAAGAATTAAATGTTGCAGTTGATCAACCCCTCTAGAGACAGGTCAGTCCAAAGTCAGGGAGATGTGGCCTTCAGATGCACTTGCTTCAGTCAGATGTTACACTTGGCCTTCAGGAGCTGGGGCAGGCAGAGATATTTCTCCTAAGGTAGACATGTGACTGAGTCAGGGGTTATTTTAGCCAAATTCAGGTCTATTGCAGGTACAGAACAACCTGTTTCCAGTTTCAGTCATCCCCACTCCCTCTGCCACCAGCAGAGAGAAGAACCCTTGTAGAAAAGTTGTGATTCACCATGAGTAGGAGAAATGACTCATGGCTGAGGGTGTAGTGTCACCTCATTGACCTGTAGGTTTCACCTGGAGAGCTGAAGGGAGGTGAGATCAAACCCTCCATAGTTGCTCTGCTGGTTTCTGCTGCAAACCCCCAGGATTTCCTCATGTTCTCTACAGGAGATCAGATCTGTTGTTGAACTGAATGGGGAAATGGCTCATCTCTCCAAGCATCCATCTCTCCAAGAGAAGAGAAGTTATTATGGGTGGGTTGCTTTAGCCCATGTGCTTCCGTGCCTCAGTTTCCCTTCCCTTTCAGGTGCAAACTTACTCAGGTTTTCACTTGAAGAGTACAAGACACGAGACCCTGCTTTGGCAAAGCACTCTGGTGTGGGCTTATCTTATAATGTTCATAGAACCCCAGACTGGTTTGGGTTGGGAGGGACCTTCAAGCTCATCCAGTCCCAAACCCCCTGCCAGCAGCAGGAACACCTTCCACTAGACCAGGTTGCTCAGAGCCTCATCCAACCTGGCCCAGAACACTTCCAGGGAGGAGCAGCCACAGCTTCTCTGGCCAACCTGGGCCAGGGTCTCACCACCCTCACACCAAACAATTTCTTCCTCACATCTCAGCTCCATCTCCCCTCTGCCACTTTCAAGCCATCACCCCTTGTTCTCTCACTCCCTGCCCTTGGCCAAAGTCCCTCCCCAGCCTTCCTGGAGCCCCTTCAGGTACTGGAAGGCCACTAGAAGGTCTCATAGGATGGTTTGGGTTGGGAGGGACCTTCAAGCTCATCCAGTCCCAACCCCCCTGCCAGCAGCAGGGACACCTTCCACTAGACCAGGTTGCTCAAAGCCTCATCCAACCTGGCCTTCAACACTTCCATGGAGGGGACAATGTTCCCCCAAATCTATTTGAAGTCCACATGAATTAAGTAGTCACTGAGGCACTTTGCTGAGCCAGCAACTCATTTGTTCATGCTTAAAAGGTCCTCTGAGAACCATGGCTGGTGCATGGCCTCAAAACCCAGGGCACTGTTATCCCTCATGCATGCAAAGTGATTGATGGAGCCTCCAATGATTGCAAATGATTCAATCAACCATCATGGCCACGAGGTCACAGACCAGAAGCTGGGCAATGGGTTCTTCTTGCTCTACCAATAACTGCACCTTCTGCCAGAGCAAGCTCTGGATGGTGGGGTGGGAAGGGTCTCCAAAAGAGGTGAAGTTAATTAATTTCCATTCCCTTAGAAGACACTGCTGCTGGTGTTTCCAAACTCCCCTTGTTCTTTACTTACCCTTTTGGATCTCAAGGGATGGTCCATGACAAATTAAAGTTCTCTGGTGAACCAATTGCCTTTTTTTTTTTAACCCCCCTTATTTTTTAGGTTTCTTGCTTTTTTTTTTTTTTCCTTTGGTTCTGAAGATGAAAGATTTAAAATGTAATAATGTTTTGTCTAAATTCTTGTGGAAATAGCTTCTGACCTTTCATAGAGAAATGTGGTTTCAGCTTTCCGGTAAGAGAGCTCCCAGCTAATGATTTAGCTCTATTTTCTAATAAATAGTTGGCAAGAGAAGACCACTCTTCTACCCTTTGTCATTAGGGACCTATTATTTATGACTCAGAAATGAATCATTAGGCTTGGCAAACAGCAATTGCTTTGTGGCCAATGTATTTTTCCACTCAGTAGCAGAGTATGCTTGTAAATTCTTCCTCAAAATGACCATTAAAGTATCTCCAAACAGAACTCTCCTCCACACTGCCATAAATTCTCTTCACTTTGGTGACTATTGGTGGTCTTCCCACCTCAGGAAACAAAAAAAAAGTGGTTTTTTTTTTGTTCTTAACGCCTTTCACATTTCTTTCGAGCTAATTACACTTTTATTTAATAAGGTAAATGCATTTTGTTTTCCTTCTGGTCTCTCTTTTATAGGATGAAGTATTTCCTCTTGATGGAGCCTTCCTGTCTTCCATACCCTGCCTAACTCAAGGCCTCCAAGCAATTATAGTTGGAGAAGACCTTTGCACTTAACACTTACTTGGTGGTGTCTGCTTGCCAAGGTCTTCAAAAAGTCATTTTCATGGGAAGATGTGATGACACAAGCTGGATACCAACCCTATGAGGGGCAAATTTCCCCAAATTCTGAAAACATGTTGGAAAAACACCAAGCCAGGAACTCATTTTCTCTTTCCTCCTCATTCTTCAATCATTATTCACCTACTTGAGAGACTTCTTGAATCTCTTCCTTGCTTGTACTTGAAGGTGTCTCAAGGGATGTGGAATTTACCAGCTAATCAGGACAAGGGAATTTCAAAAAGCAAAGTTGAGGACCATGGTTCAGGCTTTGTTCTGGATGCAAATCTTCCCTCACTGCAAGATTAACTCAGCCTTTTTTATTTGCACATTTTCCCTCATCTCTCCTCCATCTGGTGTCTTATTCCTCAGCTTGGTGGCCCATTGGAGATATTAAGTCCAACCCACTCAAATGACCCTTTGCAGACCCAAAGAATTGTCTTAATTGAGTTGATTAATCAACAGAACATTGACCAGAATAGTTCTTCTAAGGGTTACATGGTTTTCATCTGTGCCATCTGTATCCAAATCCAGGAGATGGTTTCTTACAGTAGGCTCACCCTGACTATAAGAATTTGATCCCCAAAACCAACTTTTCTGACATTTGGGAAGCTATAAATCACAGGTGGGACAGCAGGGTAGGTGAGAATTGTAAGGAGAAAGTAGAAGACAAGAGGTGGTGAAGAAATTCAGGGAAAAGAAAAAGGACAATGAGAAGATGGTGAATGAAAACAAAAGGACAACTAGAAGATGGTGAGTGAAAACAAAAGGACAGCTAGGAGATGGTGAGTGAAAACAAAAGGACAACGAGAAGATCATGAGTGAAAACAAAAGGACAACTAGAAGATGGTGAGTGAAAACAAAAGGACAACGAGAAGATGGTGAGTGAAAACAAAAGGACAACGAGAAGATCATGAGTGAAAACAAAAGGACAACGAGAAGATAGTGAGTGAAAACAAAAGGGCAACGAGAAGATAGTGAGTGAAAACAAAAGGGCAACTAGAAGATGGTGAGTGAAAACAAAAGGACAACGAGAAGATAGTGAGTGAAAACAAAAGGACAACGAGAAGATAGTGAGTGAAAACAAAAGGGCAACTAGAAGATGGTGAGTGAAAACAAAAGGACAACGAGAAGATGGTGAGTGAAAACAAAAGGACAACGAGAAGATGGTGAGTGAAAACAAAAGGACAACGAGAAGATGGTGAGTGAAAACAAAAGGACAACGAGAAGATGGTGAGTGAAAACAAAAGGACAACGAGAAGATGGTGAGTGAAAACAAAAGGACAACGAGAAGATCATGAGTGAAAACAAAAGGACAATGAGAAGATCATGAGTGAAAACAAAAGGACAACGAGAAGATGGTGAGTGAAAACAAAAGGACAATGAGAAGATCATGAGTGAAAACAAAAGGACAACTGGAAGATGGGGAGTGAAAACAAAAGGACAATGAGAAGATGGTGAGTGAAAACAAAAGGACAATGAGAAGATGGTGAGTGAAAACAAAAGGACAATGAGAAGATGGTGAGTGAAAACAAAAGGACAACTAGAAGATGGGGAGTGAAAACAAAAGGACAACTAGAAGATGGGGAGTGAAAACAAAAGGACAACTAGAAGATGGGGAGTGAAAACAAAAGGACAACGAGAAGATGGTGAGTGAAAACAAAAGGACAACGAGAAGATCATGAGTGAAAACAAAAGGACAACGAGAAGATGGTGAGTGAAAACAAAAGGACAACGAGAAGATCATGAGTGAAAACAAAAGGACAACGAGAAGATCTTGCAACCCTACCCTGACTATCCAAAAAAGCTGGAATGAACCTTCTATGTTTAGATTCATAGGTTTGAACACTGAAGGAACCACTAGATCATTTAATCTGGTCTCCTCCAGAGCAATTTTGCTCTCCAGCTTGGAATCTCCTTTAGGGTTTCTTGCTCAACCTGTAACATCAAGCAAAGACCGCTCCTGGCTGTGGAGCAAAAGGTAGTTTTGGAGCAGAAGGCAAATGAATATTAATGTTTGCTAGTGTAAAATATAAAATAATCACTGGAAACAATTTTTGCTGGCAAATAGCAACAGACCAACCTAGTCCTGGCCCCAACTAAAGAGAGAAGAATGTTCTTTTCCCAGTCCAAACAGCATTTCTTACTTTAAATTTAGAGTTTGGTCAAAAGTTCTCTTCTTCTTCTTCATTTTCTTCCATGGAAAGCCTACAGGTAAAACATCCACATTGTCCTAGAAAAAAATGCATTTTAAGTTTGCTTCTTGGATTGTGGGGTTTTTTGGGGTTTTTTTTCCCCCTTTTGGAAGATGATGCCTGTAAGTCAGTTAATAAGTCAAGTGAGCAAAGAGAAGGAGCAGAGCAATGAAACCTTCAGGGAATAAAAGAAGGAGCAGAAGATTTGGGTGAGCCAAACAGATTGAAGGTGTAGCAGACAAATATATATATATAAATAAATTATATATATATATATAAAAATAAATTATATTTATATATATAAATAAATAAATTATATATATAAATAGATAAATTATATATATAAATAAATCAAATATATATAAATAAATTAAATATATATATAAATAAATCAAATATATATAAATAAATAAATTATATATAAAAATAAATTAAATATATATATAAATAAATTAAATATATAAAAATAAATAAATTATATATATAAATAAATTAAAAATATATATATAAATAAATTATATATATATATATATAAATAAATGGCAGTATTAGGCCAAATTTACAAAGAAAAAATTCAAAATGAGTTCTGAGGAGTGGAGCTGTGCACATGCAAGCACTTGAGATGCCTCCTGGATTTGTTGGAAATAGCTCAGAGCAATGAAGTACCTTACCATGAGGCAGGGGAAGGGAGAAGAGGGAGTTGAAGATTGCCACTGGAATATCTTTGAGCTGGAATACAGAAAAAACAAAACTCAAACAAAAAAACAAAACTCAAACAACAACAACAAAAAAATCCATTTCTTTCTAAAGTCTGGAATTTTATTTTTAAAATACCACAAAGTTTTGGAATCTACTTTTTTTTTATATGAATATTTTTTTTCAAAGATGAAAAATAAACCTTTCAATAAAAATCTGGACAAAATGAGCTTATTTTGATCCAGGATGTGTCTGAGCAGCTGTCATATGGAGAAGATCATTGTGTTCCCTGGTGGATCAGATCAGACTTTCAGCTCATGGGGATGTCTGCTTACAGAGATGTCCTCACCAGACACTTGAAAGGCAGCTATGAGAACCTCCTACCCAAAAAAACATGGTTTCACCTGTTTCTGGAGGACATTCCCACTTATTCCTCCTTCCTTCTCTCCCAGTTTTAGTCAGACATCAGTGTGGTGCTCCAAGTTCAGAAGGATTCTATTTTCTTCTTCAATTGTTGCCTCTTTCTTTTGGTCCTTTTGATAACTGTGCTCTCATGGAGATTAATGAGCCTCTGTTGACTCTTGTTGAGCTCATCAACCATGGAGAAGTCTTCAAGAACAAGGAAGTTTTCTCTAGGTGGAGACCACAATCATCAATCTGAGAATCACACCTTTGTGAACCACATCCAACCCCTTCAGAGGACAATGTGTCCAGAAGATCTGAGGGGTTTTTATTATAAGAGAAGAAGCCAAACTTGCATGTAACATGAAGTGAACCCATCCTGAACCTTAGTTGAGGTGGGAAAAAGCTTAAATAACCTTTTTCTGCTCAATATTTTCCTTGTACCTCAACGCTTTCCAGTTGAGGACAACATTGAGAGTCTATGTGCCAAAATTCTGGAGAATACAAACAAGGAAACAAACAAAAAAAGAAACTCAACAAACAAGAAAAACACCCCCAGAAGAACCTTCTTCTCTCCTGAGCATTTCTGGACCAGATGGAAGCTGAAAATACTGGCAATTTCACAGGGAATGAAAATCTACAGACCCAGGAGGTTAAATAAACACCATCCAGGTTCTTGGTTGGTTGGTTGGTTGCCCAAGCTCAGAGAGGAACACAATGGAAGAGTTCATCTTGCCTTTTATTTTTTTCCTAGCTGTTTACCTAAATCTAATCCCACTAAATTGTCCTTCTTCCTGGAAATGTGTCATTTTACTCCATATTTAGTAAGAGTGAGAATGGATCTGGTTTGTGAGGAAAGACCCCATGGTATGGGCTGTGGTTGGTGATAGGGTGGACACCTTGTCTAAGCCATTTGTCTGGGCCTATTAGTGGGAAAGGGTCATCTCCAGAAGGTGACACTTGTAATTGACAGCTCAGCTGAAGTCAGGTGGAGTGAGTTCTGCCACTGTTATCTGCAGATAAATTGGAAATTGCTATGGAGAGAAGCTTCCTTGATAGAGAAACCACTGTCTCAACTGGTGACTGTGACCTCCAGAGCAGAAAACGTGATCCAAGACCTCACCAAGGTCAAGATCAGGTCCTTCTTATTTCAGGCATGAATGCACTGCTTAACATCTGATGGGCTTCCTTGGTGCACCCCAATTAATCCATGGATAACCAAGGCTCCAAAGCAAGCATGCACCTTCTTTGTCACTGGTACATGAACCCATCACCATCAGAATAGAGATCATCAGCCACAGCTGAAGGGGATGATGGTCTCCTGCCAGACACTGACAGCAAATCCTACCATGCTGGAGGTCAGATAACACTTGAGAAATATAGGGTACAACTACATTGGTGAGGACACCTCTGAAGTGCATCTCCCAGATCTCCTGATTTACCAAGCTTTGATTTATGTCATGGGGAAATCTCAGAGTGCCCAAATTGGATTGCTTTTGGATGAAATTAACCCAAACCACGTGCTATCAGAGCAGACCTCCTGTGCTCTGACTTGATGGGCATTGAGACCACAGAATCTGATTAAAACCAGTCCAATGTTCTCCCTGCAAAACGAGGTGGCATGGCCAGAGGGTCCACAACCATTTGACTCTGTAGAATTGTCCCTTGCACCACAGGATTTCCTGATGTGAACCTCATCTCTGTGACTTGAGTCCTCAGGGTTTCCACTCTACAGTCCCACCACGTTTGCTTCAATGGTTTGCTCTTGACCAGCTGACCCTTGGGACAGAAGAGAGGGAGAGATCAGCAAATTCAAACTGACCCAGTGATGCTGGGACTGAAAATTGTCATTTATGCAATTAAGACTAAAAAAATCCAACCAATTAAGAGCTGGGTAGATGAATAGAGCTGTGACCTAAGAGTGTATGGTTGTTTTTGAAGTTTGGAATGAACATCCTGAGGTTCCAAAGACAGAGGTGAAGACACACATGGGCTTTTTCTCCAGATCATCAGCCCTCACTGCAGGATCAGCTCAGCCTTTTTTATTTGCACATTTTCCCTCATCTCTCCTCCATCTACACCACTGGTGTCTTATTCCTCAGCTTGGAGATATTAAGTTCAACCCACTCAAATGACCCTTTGCAGACCCAGGGAATTGTCTTAATTGAGTTGATTAATCAACAGAACATTGACCAGAACAGTTCTTCTAAGGGTGACGTGGTTTTCAGCTGTGCAATCTGCTGTCTGTAGAACATCTTTGTGCACACAGGTAAATAGAACCTGGGGTGATCTTTCCAAAGTCCCCAGTTGCCTTATTTCTTTGGGAGGTACAAGAAAGCTGGTGGATGGTGAGCCACCTCCGGTCTCCTGGATGCCTTTATTTTACAAGTGGCTACAATTAAGTGTTGAAGGCCAGGTTGGATGAGGCTTTGAGCAACCTGGTCTAGTGGAAGGTGTCCCTGCTGCTGGCAGGGGGGTTGGAACTGGATGATCTTGAAGGTCCCTTCCAACTCAAACCATTCTAGGATTCTATGATGACCTCTGGAGACCTAGACCTTATATCATTGGTGACTTTGGCTTTCAGTCAAGGGGTCCATCAGCCCCATGCTTAATGCAGAGTTCATTGCCAGGAGGAGCAGTAGGGCCATGTCTGTTCAGAGATGGAAATCCCGTTTCTGAAGGATGTAGGACATGGAGCAAGAACTTCTTGTGCCAGGCACTTGGCAGTGACAAGCCACCCCACACTCATCTTAGAGAGCACCAGTTTCATGATGCCTTGGACAGTATTTGCTGCCCAATATGCTGCTACCGTTTGCTCTCCAAAGATACATCCTGCTCCTCCAGAAGTGGTGCTGGAGGCAAAATGTCACTTTTTCCCCCCACATCTGACCACTTTCCAGTTTACATTTGGGTGTCAGAGCCCTGGGCCAGGCTGCCCAGAGAGGGTGTGGAGTCTCCATCTCTGGAGATGCTCAAACCCACCTGGACACTTTCCTGTGCAACCTGGTGTAGGGAACCTGCTCTGGCAGGGGGGTTGGACTGAATGATCTCCTGAGCTCCCTTCCCACCCCACCAGTCTGGGATTTTGGGATTTCTTTTTCTTCTTATGACCTTTTTTTTTTCTTAATATGGTTCCCCTCGTTATTTTCCACCCATGTTTGTCCTCACCATGAAGAACAGCACCGCCTCTTCCCCACTCTGAAATGCAAGAAAATTGGACACTCTGTTCCACAGAAAGCCCCAGGGGGGGTTAGGGGGGGTGGGGGGTGGAGCAGGGGGACATTATTTTAGTGTTGTTTACACTTCTGATCATCAGCCCCAGCAAACGCCCACAGGCTGGAAACCCATCCTAATTGTTGTGAGTTGTTTGGGGTTTTGTTTGGTTGGGTTTTTTTGTTCTTCCCCTAGTGGAAAAAAATCTGTTAGTGATTAATCATCACCAGAACCTTGGTTTTCAGCAAGGCTGAGATGTCTATATTGCATCCAGGGAGAGACAGACGTGGTCAGAGGAGGTTCTATCATGGGGATGAAGCTGAGAACCTGGCTCCAAGAGTTATTTAAGTAGCTCGGCTCCTTCAAGTGCCCCACCACACTTGTTCTCAACAGCTAAAGTCATTTTTGGTTATAATGGTCCCAAAGGGGAGATTTGTTTTAAACATTCCCATCCTCCAGAAAATTCTGAATTAGTTTCTCTTCATCCTTCCAAAATCCAGTAAAACAAAGGCATTATTTATCTCAGAATCACAGCATGGTGGGGGTTGGAAGGGACCTCAGGAGATCATCCAGTCCAACCCCCCTGCCAAAGCAGGTTCCCTACACCAGGTTGCACAGGAAAGTGTCCAGGTGGGTTTGAACATCTCCAGAGATGGAGACTCCACACCCTCCCTGGGCAGCCTGGCCCAGTGTCCTGTCACTCTCATAGTGAAAAAGTTTTCCCTCATGTTTACATGGAACCTCCTGTGCTCCAACTTGTACCCATTGCCCCTTGTCCTATCACTGGACACCACTGAGAAGAGCCTGGCCCCATCCTCCTGACACTCACCCTTCATATATTGATCAACATTAATGAGGTCCCCCCTCAGCCTCCTCTTCTCCAAGCTAAAGAGCCCCAGCTCCCTCAGCCTTTCCTCATCAGGGAGATGCTCCACTCCCTTCATCACCTTGGTGGCTCTGTGCTGGACTCTCTCCAGCAGCTCCCTGTCCTTCTCGAACTGTGGGGCCCAGAACTGGACACAATATTCCAGATGTGGCCTCACCAGGGCAGAGTAGAGGGGAAGAAGAACCTCTCTGGACCTACTGACCACCCCCCTTCTAATGCACCCCAGGATGCCACTGGCCTTCCTGGCCACAAGGGCACAGTGCTGGCTCATGGTCATCCTGCTGCCCACCAGGACCCCCAAGTCCATTTCCCCATGCTACAAATAATAAGAAGTTATTATTTATAAGATAATATAAATTAAAAGAAAATAATAAAGCATTAATCTGATTATTTATTTTTTCAGAAGAAGTTTCAAAAATAATATGGTCCTTCAGCTGGGCAACTGGGCAAACAGGGAAGGAAGGAAGGAAGGAAGGGAGGAAGGAAGGAAGGGAGGAAGGAAGGGAGGAAGGAAGGAAGGAAGGAAGGAAGGAAGGAAGGAAGGAAGGAAGGAAGGAAGGAAGGAAGGAAGGAAGGAAGGAAGGAAGGAAGGAAGGAAGGAAGGAAGGAAGGAAGGAAGGAAGGAAGGAAGGAAGGAAGGAAGGAAGGAAGGAAGGAAGGAAGGAAGGAAGGAAGGAAGGAAGGAAGGAAGGAAGGAAGGAAGGAAGGAAGGAAGGAAGGAAGGAAGGAAGGAAGGAAGGAAGGAAGGAAGGAGATGCATTTAGTCCTAAGGACACACAAAGCCAACATGAACCCATAGTCCCAAAGAGCTGGAGAGCAGAGTACTGCTGGTGTGGGAAATGGGCTGTGGAGCTCACTGCCCCAAGCACGAGTGACCATTGCTCCACAAAGCCATGACCACCCTCCAACAACCAGCGTGTCTTTATGGTGGTTCCACAGTGGATGTTGACAACCAGGTATCAAATAACTTTTTTTATGTTTTCTTAAGACTTTTTCTTCCCTGAGGTGACCCTAAGAGGACAAAATCACGGTTGGAAGGGACCTCTGGAGACCATCTAGACCAACCCCCAGTTACATCTAGAGCAGGTTGCACAGGACTGCATCCAGACAGACTTTGAATATCTCCAGAGAAGGAGACATTGAAAACTATCTCCTAGAAGCAACAGAGGCCATATTTTCATCCTGCTTCTAGTTCCACCCTCAATTTTAGAAGGAATGCAGATAGGGGAAGGGAAGATGAGGATGGAAGGCTTTCACCTGTTGATACCTACATCCACAACTTCCCTTCTCCACAGTATCTTCAAAATGTGGGTGACTGTGTCCATCCTTGGAACATTAAAGCAGCCATTCCTCCCTGTGGAGTACAAGTGACCACCCTCTGGTAGTTCCAGCAGATATATCCTCTCATCCTAAATGGCCTCCAGCTGAAATATAGCTCTGCCTCTGAAAAAGGGCCCAGAGCCACACAGCTCTGTGCACTAAACCCTGACACATTGCTGGAAAGGTCTTCTTCATGGCTCTTCCAAGAATAACAAACCCTTGCAGTGTGCTCTCATATATCACCAGTGATTAAGGATGGTCACAAACCAAACAGCCATCTCTCCAGGGATGGAGGGAGGGAAGGAAGACTTATTAGGCCCTCAAAGAAATATAAACCCAGCACCACGCTGGCCTTGGAGTTTCTGCCTGGCTTTAAGAGGCTCTGTGTGACCAGGATGCCTGGTCTCCTCAACTGCAGCCTGGTTCTTGAGGGAGATCAATGGTGCATCACGAAGCTGCCAAGAACACAGCCTCCTTGGAGAGAGATGCTGAGACCAGAGTTTGTGGCATCTCATGCTTCCTCCTCTTCTATTTTTTGGGCTTTGGACAGCATTGATCTCCATCCAGCCCATGCTGTGAAGAAGGTGTAGTATGTACAGTAGCATGGACCTCTTTGGTGCACTCCTCTCTTGGCTGCTCTTCCCAAAGCCCACGAGCCAAGTTCAGGGTACAAGCAGGGCCCTGTCATTTGTAATTACTTAGAAGCAGCTAATTGTGCCCCAGGACAGCTGGATGGGTGCAACCATCCCTTTCCTGGGCCTTGCCAGCCCTGTTCTCCTGTGATGTGGTTTCACAGGAATAAGGAGCCTGCTGGGAACAGCTCCATGATGTTGGCTCATGGGGTCTCCAGGAACAGAGCAGACAGACAGACAGACTCTGGTTTTCAGCCACGCCTGAAGATCTGTCAGCTGCAAACCAGGATGTCTGGCTGGTTTTCCTGGTGGAATTGCTCCCATGGTTCTCCTGGAACAAGTGTTTCTCCCCCATCAGAAGGGCTCTAGCATGCTCTCCTCCCTGTCCTAAGGACAGCTTGGCTGCTGCTATGTGTGAAGATATGGGACATCAGAGCCACAGCCTGCAGAGTGTGAGAACAAGGTCACACCTCCCCTGCCAAACCCCCCTTCCATGTGGAAATAGGAGGAGAAAACTCCTAAGAAGAGCAGAATTCCCACCTTCTGCCCCTGGTCCCTTCCCAAGCACCTTGGGAACTGCAGGAAAACTGTCTGGTCTACTTGCAAGCCATCAGGTCAAGGGTAGAAGGTGGAAGTGGTGGCTCTGCCTTTTCATGTGTCTGTTAACCTACCTGGGCCCATGCACTGGCAAAGGTTTTGCAACACATTCTTGATCTCCAAAGGAAAATGTTGGGTTTAGACCTCAAACCTGTAGGATCTGGCTCTGCTAAGGGCTGACCACCCATCCAAGCACCTCCCCAAGACCAACCCTTTACCCATGTACCCTAACACTGCACAAAGCTATTATTTTGCTCATTTTTGCACAAACTTTGCCCCAGTTTTTGCCATTGTGTGTGTCATGGGACAATCCCCATCACGAGCAGAGCACGTTCTTGGGGCAGTTCCTTTGCCAACCACAGCTTCACAGCTCTGCTCCCCGGTGAAGGGTTGCAAAGAGCAGTTTCTGTTAACTTTGTGCTTTTTGGCATGATTTGGTTGACCAAGTGGGTTCAATATTAATCACACTTCCTTCTGAGGTCCTCGTTGGACTTCTACACGAGGCCAACATCAGACCCCAGGTTTTCTTAAACCTGGCTCCTTGCCTACACACTCTGCTGGGCCAAAGCACGTTCTGAGCAGGTCTGGTGGAAAATTTTGGAGGGGATAATTTTCCATTGGCAAACATTGCATCCATGAAACCCAAATATCTGGTGGGTGTAACTCAATTTCCATGAAGTTCTTGACCAAAAAATAAATTGTCCCAACACCCCCCCCCTCCCTGCACTATGGCTACAACTTGGAATTTATCATCTCAACTTTCTTTTTGGGGGGGGTTTGGGGTTTTTTTTTGGATTTTATCTGATAAGACAAAGCCCATTGTGTATAGAATTTTGCTGCTTCGTGTAGTTTCATCTCCAGGTTTAGAAGTTACGTTCACAGAATCACAGAATCACAGAGTCACAGGATGTCAGGGATTGGAAGGGACCTTGAAAGATCACCCAGTCCAACCCCCCTGCCAGAGCAGGAACACCCAGATGAGATCACACAGGAAGTGTTCAGGTGGGTTTGAACATCTCCAGAGAAGGAGACTCCACACCCTCCCTGGGCAGCCTGTCCCAGGGCTCTGGCACCCTCACAGTAAAGAAGTTCCTTCTCAAATCCAAGCAGAACCTCCTGTGTTCCAGCTCACACCCATTGCCCCTTGTCCTATCACTGGACACCACTGAGAAGAGCCTGGCCCCATCCTCCTGACACTCACCCTTCAGATATTGATCAACATTAATGAGGTCCCCCCTCAGCCTCCTCTTCTCCAAGCTCAAGAGCCCCAGCTCCCTCAGCCTTTCCTCACCAGGGAGATGCTCCACTCCCTTCATCACCTTGGTGGCTCTGTGCTGGACTCTCTCCAGCAGCTCCCTGTCCTTCTTGAACTGGGGGGCCCAGAACTGGACACAATATTCCAGATGTGGCCTCACCAGGGCAGAGTAGAGGGGAAGAAGAACCTCTCTTGCCCTACTGACCACCCCCCTTCTAATGCCCCCCAGGATGCCATTGGCCTTCCTGGCCACAAGGGCACAGTGCTGGCTCATGGTCATCCTGCTGCCCACCAGGACTCCCAGATCCCTTTCCCCTACACTGCTCTCTAGGAGATCATTTCCTAACCTATACTGGAACCTGGGGCTGTTCCTGCCCAGGTGCAACACCCTACACTTGCCCTTATTATATCTCATCAAGTTTTTCCCTGCCCAGCTCTCCAGCCTGTCCAGGTCTCTCTGATGGCAGCACAGATGTTCAGCAACAGCTTGAATTTGAGGTCGAGCGTTGGTGTCTGGTTGAAATGAAACCTTCAGCCTTGTCAAAACGAAGCCATCACATCCCAGCAAAGAACAGAAATGATCCCACCACGCTGGAACACAACGAGCCCAGGCTAAGGATGAGAAATATTTTAACATTTCCAACTAAAAGGGGTTTTTTGGAAATGCCACTTCACAAAGTTTCAGGTTTTCATGTCTGGGTTCCAGTTTGGAGGAAAACCAGACGCTCAGAAATGTTGGCCTTTCCCTTGGGATGGAAATTTGATTTTCCCCCCCCAAAAAAAGAAAGTTTTAGTAATAATCTGGGTTAGAAGGAGACGTTTTAAAACCTGTTATTAAAAATGATTGTTCAGCCAGTAAAAATGGTGTGAAAGGAGTGGAGTCAAATATAGATTTACAGGGGGTTTTTATGTTTCCCCTCCGTAACTAAAGTATCTTTTTATAGATATATTTCACCTTCCTAACACTCCTTCTTTGTTACAAGCACCAGACATTTGCACTCTCGGATGCTCTGATTAACATGATCAACTCAACTGCAAGCAACTGTTCTTCAACTTGCATTTAGCTGAGAAAATTGCTGCTTTTATTTCCCAAACTGAAAAAGAACTTGGTTTTGAAAGCTAGACTCTATTATTAATAATTTATTATTTTTATTTTTATTAATTTATTATTATTATTTCCATCTTTATTATTTTTATTTTTATGTTTATGTTTATGTTTATGTTTATGTTTATGTTTATGTTTATGTTTATGTTTATGTTTATGTTTATGTTTATGTTTATTATTATTTTATTATTATTATTTTCATCTTTATTATGTTTATTTTTATGTTTATTTTATGTTTAATTTTATGTTTATTTTATTTTTATGTTTATATTTATTTTTATTATTTTATCATTATTATTTTCATCTTTATTATGTATATTTTTTATTATTTTTATTTTTATTTTTAATTTTAATTTTATTTTTATGTTTATTTTTATTTTTATTTTTATTTTTATTTTTATTTTTATTTTTATTTTTATTTTTATTTTTATTTTTATTTTTATTTTTATTTTTAATTTTAACTTTAATTCTAATTCTAATTTTAATTCTAATTTTATTTTTATTTTTATTTAATTCTAATTTTAATTTTAATTTTAATTTTAATTTTAATTTTAATTTTAACTTTAATTTTAATTTTAATTTTAATTTTAATTTTAATTTTAATTTTAATTTTAATTTTAATTTTAATTTTAATGTTATTTTTTATATTTATTATTATTTTTATTATTTTAATTATTTTTTTTTTTCCAAAATACATCATTGGCTTCAATAAAAAAGCATTACCTCTTCCTCCAAGCCTCGTGTAATTGTTCATCCCAGACAACTGATGCAAGAAAAATGCTTGTTTTTCTCCAGGTGTCTCGAATTTCTGCTGAGGTCGCATCTCCTGCAGCTCCAATATCGGTTTGAGAGCACGAGAGGAGCCGTCCCAAGTCAAAGCAAAGGTCCTAACCCCATTTCTGACAGTGACCAGCACCAGACACCTGGAAAAACTGTCTACAGAAGAAAGTGAGAGTAGAAAAATCCTCTGGGATTCAACAACTTTGGAATTTATTAAGATTAAATTTACATCTGGACTATCATGCTTAATAACCACGGGTGGAATTATCCTCCCTAATAACCACGATGGAATTATCCTCCCTAATAACCATGGATGCATTGATCCTCCCTAATAACCACGGGTGGAATTATCCTCCCTAATAACCATGGATTAATTTATCCTCCCTAATAACCATGGATTAATTGATCCTCCTTAATTTATCTGAGATCTTTTCAATTCACTGGACTGGGATATGTTAAAATAATTCAATCTGAATTATAATTCCCGGTTCTTTTTGGTTTAATAGTTCACAGGGGGGAAATGTTGCTTGCAGGGGAAAAAAAAAAGTCTCATTTTAACATTTTCACATTTTAAATGATTTTCCTTTTATCCCTTCTATCACAGAACCATAAATTGTATTTTAACCAAACAAGAGTATCCATGTAATCAATTTAGATTAATTACCAATATTTGGATGTTTCTTTTCTTTTCTTTTCTTTTCTTTTCTTTTCTTTTCTTTTCTTTTCTTTTCTTTTCTTTTCTTTTCTTTTCTTTTCTTTTCTTTTCTTTTCTTTCCTTTTCTTTCCTTTTCTTTCCTTTTCTTTTCTTTTCTTTTCTTTTCTTTTCTTTTCTTTTCTTTTCTTTTCTTTTCTTTTCTTTTCTTTTCTTTTCTTTTCTTTTCTTTTCTTTTCTTTTCTTTTCTTTTCTTTTCTTTTCTTTTCTTTTCTTTTCTTTTCTTTTCTTTCCTTTTCTTTTCTTTTCTTTCCTTTTCTTTCCTTTTCTTTCCTTTTCTTTTCTTTCCTTTTCTTTCCTTTCCTTTTCTTTCCTTTTCTTTCCTTTTCTTTCCTTTTCTTTCCTTTTCTTTCCTTTTCTTTTCTTCATAACTGAGTTGGAAACGTCTCTTAGATGCAGCCCTTTTTTTTTTGGTGAGGATATTGTTTCTATTCACTCATGGAAATAGTAGGATTTCTTCATTGTGCATGTTGTAAATATATTTTTGAGGGAATCAATTTTGGAAGAGCATTTTTCTATGACACTGATGTGGTGCCCCTACCTCATCCTCTCCCATCCCAACAGATAACGATGCAGGGAAGACAGAATGGAAAATAACTTTATTTTTTTGGTGGATAAATTGCTCTGCTTGTGTGTAAAGTCGTAGGTAGGGCTGAAGATTGAAGTTCCCAATCCTAAAGAAGTCATTTCTGGAGGAAAAACCTGATAAAAAGGCAAGATGTTGAAACCAGGAAGGAGTTTCAATGAAGAGATGAAGATCAGAAGCTGGTGGGAGGGGAGATTCATGGGGAGGAATTATCCAAACTGTCATCTTATGAAATCTAAAGCAAAAAAGAACCCATGAACTGTAATTTAGATTAACTTATTTTAGCCTGTTCCAGCCAACCTCTGATGTTTTTCTCTCCTGTTCATAAAACCAAGAGCAGTCACCATAAAATATGAGGACAGCTCTTTATGAACTCTATGTGAAAATGAGTGCACATCAAGAACCTCTGAGGGAAACTCCTGAATCCGGGCTCACAGTCAAGCCTGGACCTTTAAATCTTCATAAAGTAGAGACACAACTTCTTCTGGATGGGATTCAAGGAGGAATCAAAGCCAACCAACCATCTTCTTCCTGGCTTGGATCTGAAATGCAGAACCAGCCTTTGTTTCGGGTGAGCAAGCCAATCTTCTCCCCTTCAATAAAAGAAGCTGTAAAGTTAACCCTGCAACACCTCCTTCTGTCCAGGGGAGGAGGGGGGTTAATTGGCACGCTTGTTTGTTTGCTTATTTTTACTAGAGACAGCTCCAGTGAGCCAAATTCATCCCAGATGTTCCTCAGCTGACTGCAGGGGGGTTCTTCTGCGTTGACTTTCAATAGAGTTGTTCTGGGGTGAATTCATTTGCAGACCTGTCACCTTCCATGAATTTGCTGCCAAGCTTCCTTGCTGCAGGGAAAACTCCTTGTCTAGTTGGGTTGCCTGATCCTTTCCTTTGCTGCCTCTTCCCAGAAAAGCAAGTTGTTCAAAGCTTCTCTGAGCCTCTGACCTGGTGGAGCATCTCTACAGCAATGCCCATGGGCTGTGACTCTTCCCCTGGGCACGCTCCTTCAGCTTCTGCATGGCTCACATTCAAGCTCACGCTCAGGTCTGGAGCAAGTCCAAGCTCTCAGGATGGGCAGAGCCTGACCACACTCAGAACAAAATGATTCTGAGTCCTCTCATGCCTGGACAGACTATGGGAAGGCTGGGGAGGGACTTTGGCCAAGGGCAGGGAGTGACAGGACAAGGGGTGATGGCTTGAAAGTGGCAGAGGGGAGATGGAGCTGAGATGTGAGGAAGAAATTCTTTGGTGTGAGGGTGGTGAGACCCTGTCCCAGGCTGGGCAGAGAAGCTGTGGCTGCTCCTCCCTGGAAGTGTTCTGGGCCAGGTTGGATGAGGCTTTGAGCAACCTGGTCTAGTGGAAGGTGTCCCTGCGGCTGGCAGGGGGGTTGGGACTGGAGGAGCTTGAAGGTCCCTTCCAACCCAAACCATTCTATGATCTCCTCTTCTCCTGCACAAAGGTTAGACCACCTGGTTATGTCTACACTAGTAAGCAAAGTATAAGCAAGGCAAGGTCTTCTGCACTGGCACACAAGCCTCCAGAGATTCTTTTTTCATGTTCTGTCAGCATGAAAAGTGCTTTTTGAGCACTTTTCCAGTCATTCCCATGGACAGGTAAGAGGATAATAAGGTTATTATGAGGTTATTATGAGGCCACCATCTTCTGAGGAGCAGGAGTTTAGCCATGAAGACATAATCATGGCTAAACAAAAAGACCAAAATAAATTTTATTTATTAATATATGTGTACCTTTAGGACTGTGATATAACAGCCTGGACAGACATTTCAGGTACCAGAGGCTCAGCACAGTTAGGTCTGACCTTGAAGGTGCTCTTTCATCTTCAGTGCTGGTATCTCCAACAACCCATTGGATAAGGAGTTAATCTGGAAACCCTTCTCACAGATTAAGAGGATGCTAATCTGTCAGGGGGCTAAGAAAGGCTCTTAGAGGTGCTCAGCTACTCCACTTGCTTTGGCCTTGGCTGTAGTTGTATCTAGGCTGGGTTCAGATCCAGTTCAAGCCATCACAAATAAAACCAACCCCAAAGGTTTGGTTACCAGAACAAACCAGTGCAAACCAGCACCCATCAAACTCATGTCTTAGTTCAAAACAGAGTGTTGAAACTCAAAATTAAACCTATTGTTTTCTGATCATTTGTTTATTTTCTGACTTTAACGAGAAAAAAAGATTTTCCAAGTGCTTTTTTGTGTTGTCAAATAAACACAGGGGTTGGGTTGGGGTTTTTTTAAGAGCACTTTGTTTTAGTGAAATAAAATACCATGTAATATATCCTCTGTCATACTCTGGGTCTGCAACAAATGATAAATCTGAGGACTGAAAATGTTCTTTCAACACACACTTGTGCTGCTGGAACTGCCAGAACAACTTTTGCTCGCTGACACAGCTCAGCCATGATATTTTTGAACATTTTTATTATATTCCCAGTAGATTAATATGTCTTTTTTTTTTTCCCCCTCATTGAGACATGGCTCATCTGCAAATGAATCAAAACTTGGCCCAGTCTTTTTGGGAGCTTTCCTTCTTTCATCTATCTCTTCTTCTTTAGAGGTTTCATGAGCTTTAAGAAGAAGACATTCCAGACCTTCATCTGATCTTTCAACTCTAGACACGGTTAACATTGATTCTGTAACATTGTCTTCTGCTTCTGTGTGAAATATTTCCCTCTGCCTACTGATGTTAATGGAAAGGATAGAAGAAAAAGACTTTTTTTTCCTTTGTTTCTCCTTTGATGCACATAATTTTCCAAAGAAAAAGAGAAAATTTCATGTTTCCCATTGGTAAAATAAAAAAAACAAAATAGCATCTACATCCACATGGTTTCATCTTAAACTTTCTAAACAATTATGACCAATTTAATGTACCTTTGTCCCCTTTTCTGGCACACAAAGCAGGTGGTTTGAGATGTCCATCAGCAGCAAAAGCTCATGAGGTCCAGGGATGATGACAATGTGTCATTAGCAGAGGAAGATGCAGCAGAGCCACATGAATCAAAAATAATTAGTGGCAAGGACAAAGATAATTATTTCTTAAAGCTCTACCAAGGCAGAGGAGGTAGAGGACAAGTTGTGTAGGTAGGTGCCAACTTCCCCTGGGTTTTGCCATGAAGCCTGGAGGCCTCTAAGCAAAATAGTCCTATAGAATCCCAGACTGGTTTGGGTTGGGAGGGACCTCAAAGCTCATCCAGTTCCAACCCCCTGCCAGCAGCAGGGACACCTTCCACTAGACCAGGTTGCTCAAAGCCTCATCCAACCTGGCCCAGAACACCTCCAGGGAGGAGCAGCCACAGCTTCTCTGCCCAACCTGGGACAGGGTCTCACCACCCTCACACCAAACAATTTCTTCCTCACATCTCAGCTCCATCTCCCCTCTGCCACTTTCAAGCCATCACCCCTTGTTCTGTCACTCCCTGCCCTTGCCCAAAGTCACTCCCCAGCCTTCCTGGAGCCCCTTCAGGTACTGGGAGGCCACTGGAAGGTCTCCCCGGAGCCTTCTCTTCTCCAGGCTGAACAGCCCCAACTCTCTCAGCCTGTCCTCACAGCAGAGCTGCTCCAGCCCTGGCATCATCCTCGTGGCCTCCTCTGGGCTGGCTCCAGTAGCTCCATGTCCTTGTGCTGTTGGTGGCCCCAGCCCTGGAGGCAGCACTGCAGGGGGGGTCTCAGGAGAGCGGAGCAGAGGGGCAGAATCCCCTCCCTGGCCCTGCTGCCCACGCTGCTCTGGGTGCAGCCCAGGACACGGTGATGGGCTCTGTGCTGCCAGCGCACGGTGCCGCCTCATGTGGAGCTTCATCCCTGAGCTAATGGGACTCTTTCCTCTGACTCCAGTGGGGACAGTCTGGGTGTTTTAGGAACAGAAGAAAGAAAAAAAATGATGTTCTCCTCTCGAGGTCGGTGCTGGGGCTTAAGTGAGCCAACAAAAATGCTTTGGGGCAACAGAGGGTTTATTGTTCCCATGGCCCTGCTGTTTTCTTAAGTGAGTGAATGTGTGTTTTGGAGGGGAAGGTTTTGACAGTGCTGGTTAAAGACATCATATGTTAAAGGGAGTTTGGATGTTACCTCCTTAGTCAACTCACCTGTCACTAGGTCACCCTGCTATTTGTCAAGAGGAAAAATCTTTGTTTGCTAGGAAATGGTCCTGAGTTTGAGAAAAACCCTGTGAAACTGCTGTTTTATTTTAATAGGGGGGGAAAAAAAAGAGCTGTATTTGCTGTTATGTCATCAACTGCACCCTTCTGCCTCACAAATCACCTGGAACTTGCTCAAGACATACAAACACAGTTAGGCTTTTAAGAAGTGATCATCTGGTAAACTTTTGGGGAGCTTCCAGTGGTCTGGTTTCAGAGGAAGTGCTGTCTGGGTGCAAAAATATAAAAAAAAAGAAGAAGAAGAGGGCATCTGTATAGACAGAAAGAGAATTCCTAAATATTCCTTGCTGGGAGACACAGGACCAGCTACAGCCTGTTTCTCACCATCTTCCATTATAAATCTGGAGGGTTCATCCTCTACAAAACATCTTGAGATGCTACAAGACCACACAAGAATGAGATTTCCATGCTCCTTCACGTTTGTCCCAGCTCCTCCTTCCAGTAGTGGCTGGAAGTGTTGGGATCCAGATGTGGTTGCTGTAGGCATGGCAACCTGCCAGCCATCTACCACTTGAGCTATTGGCTGCTCTTCACCTTGACACATGGCTGAAGAGATCTACACACCCTCTGAGAAGAGAGAGGACAGGAGTGTGGAGGGAACGGTGCTGCAGTCACGACCTTCCCTTCCCCTCTGGCAGACGTGCAGCTGCTTCTCCTCCATCACAAATGATTTCCTTCATCTCTATACAGGAAAGAAGAAATGTTTCAACTTATTGCAAAGTGTCAGCCAAGGAAAATAACCTATGACCTGGCTCCTCATTCTGCTGCAGATGAAAGTGAAGGGGTTGGACTCGTGGAAGTGCCTCGTCTGGACTATGGTGTGCTGCATACTGTAAAGATGTGAAACGTAAAGCTGAGCTGGCCAGGCCTGGACAGGGAGTGACAGAACAAGGGGTGATGGCTTGAAAGTGGCAGAGGGGAGATGGAGCTGAGATGTGAGGAAGAAATTCTTTGGTGTGAGGGTGGTGAGACCCTGGCCCAGGTTGGGCAGAGAAGCTGTGGCTGCTGGGTCAGAGTTGGTGCTCAATTAGTTATGAAGTTTGTCAGCCCAGGATGTTGGAGGAATTAATGGAAATTGTAAAAATTCCACCCTCTTGTAGGGTTTGAAGCAAAAACCAATGTCCTGTGTATCTAGCAATTTGTGTCATCTGCTATTTCCATCTATTAGCATGATTAGAAAAATTCAGATCTATTATAAACATTCAGATCTCTGCCAAAAATAAAGGACACACTGGAGAGGAGATGAGTAAAGGTCTGTGAGCACTCTAGAGGTCAAAGGTAGGACATAGGGAGATTCAGATTGAATATTGGGAAAAACTTCTTCATCAAAAGGGTGGTCAAGCATTGGAACAGGCTGCCCAGGGAGGTGGTGGAGTCACCTTCACTGGTGGGATTTAGAAGACATGCAGATGAGGTGCTTAGGGACATGGAATTGGTAGTGTTGGGTTGATGGTTGGACTCAGTGATCTTAAAGGTCTTTTCCAACCACTGTGATTCTGTGATTGTACATGGCCCAGTTGGACAGGGCTCTGAGCAACCTGATCTGGTTGCAGATGTCCCAGCTCACTGAAGGGGGGAATTGGACTGGATGACCTTTAAAGATCCCTTCCCAAACCATGTGATGATTCTATGATTGGTTCTATCCATCTACCCTGGTAGAGTTATGGATCTATCCCTGTCCTTGTTCCCATGGGCTTGCCTTCTTGTACACATCAGAGGGATCCCACCTTTTTATTTACTTATTCAGCTGAAAACCAAGGATGGTATCGACCTGTAGACCAAGACTTATAAATTTATAACATGTAAGTGGCTACAGGTGAGGAGAATATTTGACCTCCCTTTCTGGTCAATGAAGATTGGCCCTCCAGTACCTGAAGGGGGCCTATAAGAAAGCTGGGGAGGGACTTTATATAAGGGCAGGGAGTGACAGAACAAGGGGTGATGCCTCTAAACTGAAACAGGGGAGGTTTAGATTGGATATTAGGAAGAAATTCTTTGGTGTGAGGGTGGTGAGACAGTGTCCCAGGTTGTCCAGAGAAGCTGTGGCTGCTCCTCCCTGGAAGTGTTCTCGGCCAGGTTGGATGAGGCTTTGAGCAACCTGGTCTAGTGGAAGGTGTCCCTGCTGCTGGCAGGGGGGTTGGGACTGGATGAGCTTGAAGGTCCCTCCCAACCCAAACCAGTCTGGGATTTGATGATCAACAAAATGACTCGTTGCCCAAATGCAGGTGTCCAGTGTTTGAGATTTTCTGGTGTACTCAAGACATTCCCATAAGCTTGACAGATGCACCACAGGCCTGATAAGAGATTGTGACCTTGTGACTGCTCCAGGCAGGGAAGGATTTCCTAGGGTCTCTCAAATGGTGATAAATGTTTATCCTCTGATTACTGCCCATCATCTGAACAGATGAGATGGCCATTGACCATAGCAGGTGTTTGGACAACTCACTTACACCAAGAGTTTTTAATTTTACTCTCTTAATTTGCATGCAGAATGATAGTTTGGCACTTAATCTTAATTAGCCATTTAAATGGAGGTGGTGTAGAGAATCCTAGAATCCCAGACTGGTTTGGGTTGGGAGGGACCTTAAAGCTCATCCAGTCCCGACCCCCCTGCCAGCAGCAGGGACACCTTCCACTAGACCAGGGTGCTCAAAGCCTCATCCAACCTGGCCCAGAACACTTCCAGGGAGGAGCAGCCACAGCTTCTCTGGCCAACCTGGGCCAGGGTCTCACCACCCTCACACCAAACAATTTCTTCCTCACATCTCAGCTCCATCTCCCCTCTGCCACTTTCAAGCCATCACCCCTTGTCCTGTCACTCCCTGCCCTTGGCCAAAGTCCCTCCCCAGCCTTCCTGGAGCCCCTTCAGGTACTGGGAGGCCACTGGAAGGTCTCCCTGGAGCCTTCTCTTCTCCAGGCTGAACAGCCCCAACTCTCTCAGCCTGTCCTCACAGCAGAGCTGCTGTGAGCCTGCAGACACCCTCATCCATCCCTCCCACACAGCTACCTCTGGATGAGATGAAGTATCTTCTATAAGTACCAACTTCTTTCTATTGACCAGGAACAGACCCAAGGTGACTGACACACACCAAAAATTTGTCTGAAACTAGATTAATTTAGATCCATCTTTGTTAAACTTCAATGAAACTTTATTGTCCATCTGCACATCAGCATCTCCAGGTCAGGAAAGGCAACAAGAAGTTAATTTGGTTTTTTAGCATTTGTTTTGGAATTTGCTGTGAAGGAAATGTCCCCTTTTCAAACAGAACTGGCACAAGAGACCCTTCCAGGAAAAAAAGCCATGGAATACCAGTGGGACTGAGAAGTGTCAGAAATCCCCATCAGAACCATGACATCAGGAGAAGAGGTCATGACAAAATCCTGCTCGTGGTATTTCTGAGAGGCAGGGCGTGTAACTTCAAAGCAGAGGAACACAGCCAAGCAACACAGAACAGCAGTGTTAGCTTAAAAATCTCTCCAGAAAGGGATGGTTTGGGACAGAGTGAATACAACTGCCATAAAAATGCCAGATTAGGAAAGGGTATTTCACATCTAAAGCCTTGATGAGAACAGAGACAGAAAACAGCAAAGGTATCCTGGGACTGCTGTCTGGGTAGGGCTTTCCAATAAGAGAGAAGATTGCACAGCCCTCAGAATAAACCCAAAATGTGGGTTGAGAAATACAGAGACCATCACCAGGAGATGTTCAGTGTGTGGAATGGGAATGAGGAAAGTCACAAAGCAGAGCTTGTACAGATGTCCATATTGTATGTCAGCATACAAATGAGTATACTGAGGAGTTTGAAGGCTGTGGGGAGACCTTCCAGTGGCCTTCAGGTACCTCAGTGGGCTCCAGGAAGAGTCGGGAGGGACTTTGGCCAAGGGCAGGGAGTGACAGAACAAGGGGTGATGGCTTGAAAGTGGCAGAGGGGAGATGGAGCTGAGATGTGAGGAAGAAATTGTTTGGTGTGAGGGTGGTGAGACCCTGGCCCAGGTTGTCCAGAGAAGCTGTGGCTGCTCCTCCCTGGAAGTGTTCTGGGCCAGGTTGGATGAGGCTTTGAGCAACCTGGTCTAGTGGAAGGTGTCCCTGCTGCTGGCAGGGGGGTTGGGACTGGAGGAGCTTTTAGATCCCTCCCAACCCCAACCAGTCTGGGGTTCTATGAGCTCAGCTTCCCCCTGAGCACTGAGGTGTGCTCACAGTGGAGGAAATCAGTGGCCTTCGCTGCCAGATGCCAGGAATTTCATCATGATTTAGAAACGGCCACTGAAACTCATCCCAAATTCACACCTCTGATGTCTGCTGTATTGAGACATCAGTGTTTGACCCTACTGCTCCTTGGGGAAAATCATCAGGGAAAACACAAAGAAAATCTCCCCAGAAATTCCTCCCTTGCATGGTGCCAAAATACAAACCCACGGGAAGACTGCCAGGAATCCACCACGTTATCAGCCTTACAGCAGCGAGAAATCCCTCATCAGAAACAGGGAAATCAGCTCAGTGATGATCAACTCAGCCTTTTTTTTTAATTATTATTATTTTCTTATTTTAATTTTTATTATTTTCTTATTTTAATTTTTAATTTTTATTATTTTCTTATTTTGATTTTTTATTTTTATTATTTTTTTATTTTAATTTTTAATTTTTATTATTTTCTTATTTTAATTTTTATTATTTTCTTTTTAAAATTTTTATTATTTTCTTATTTTTATTTTTAATTTTTATTATTTTCTTACTTTAATTTTTCATTTTTATTATTTTCTTATTTTGATTTTTAATTTTTATTATTTTCTTATTTTGATTTTTAATTTTTATTATTTTCTTATTTTGTTTTTTATTTTTATTATTTTCTTATTTTGTTTTTTATTATTTTCTTATTTTAATTTTTAATTTATTATTTTTTTAAGTCACAACCAAATCACAACTGTCTACATAAAACCACAAGTTCCTCTGGCACTTGGAGAAGTCTGGGAGGGAAAGAATACCAGAGTTACTGTACAATATCAGCTGTGCTAAAAGGGGATTGAGCAGCCAGGCCAAGGAGTGTGAAGCCAGAAATTCTGAGAAAGAGTCAGGAGGGACAGGATGTGCTGCACAAAAGAAGTTAGGAAAAGTCTTTTATCAGCTTGAGTAAATCCACAGGTTGGGTTCCTTCATCAGAATATCCAAGGTGGGAAAGCAAGGAGATTTTTTTTACTCCTCCCATATCCCTCAGCAGGTGGGCACAGATTTCTTTGACAGCTTAGATAGCTGCTGGAGGCACTGTTAGATGTTCTAAATGTTGAGATTTGTGGGGTTTTTCATAGAATCCCAGACTGGTTTGGATTGGGAGGGACCTTCAAGCTCATCCAGTCCCAACCCCCTGCCAGCAGCAGGGACACCTTCCACTAGACCAGGTAGCTCAAAGCCTCATCCAACCTGGCCCAGAACACTTCCAGGGAGGAGCAGCCACAGCTTCTCTGGCCAACCTGGGCCAGAGAAGTTGGTTTTGGTTCTTCTGAAGTGATTCTGCTAAATTCTACATCCCTGCTCTTGTAAGGAACCTGCCCCAGATACAACTGCTGCCCAAGTCCTTCATTCGGGTCACAGGCAGCAGAGTGCACCTGAGAAAAGGTGAAGAATTGATAATATTTGGTATTTTATGTGCATAGGAACCTCCTGCCTTACCCAGGGACCAGGATAACAACCCAAAAATGCATGTACCTTGCTAATCAGGTACTGCCCAAGGTGAATGAAGATAGGCAAGATTTCTACCTCAATGAACTTCCTACATAGAAATGTGTCCCCAGGCCGTGCTGGAGAGGCAATGAGGAGACCATGGTGGTCAGTTTTACCTAAAGGTTAAGACTCACATGCTCCAAGGTACAAGGCCTGCTGAGAAGAGGTAAGGACTTCATCCAGTCCAGAAGGTGCCAACCTGGTATCTTGCCCTAGGAAGTGATTTTTACCTCTAACTGCCCTAAGCTGGGGAAGGGTCTGGAGCACAAGTGTGCGGAGTTCCCGGCTGAGGGAACTGGGGGTGCTGAGCCTGGAGAGAAGGAGGCTGAGGGGAGACCTTCTGGCTCTGTCCAAGTCCCTGCAAGGAGGGTGGAGAGAGGTGGGGGTGGGTCTGTCCAACCAAGGGACAAGGGACAGGGCAAGAGGAAATGGGCTCCAGTTGTGGCCAGGGCAGCTGAGATGGGATGTGAGGAAGAATTTCTTTGCTGAAAGGGTTCTGAGGCATTGGAAGGGGTTGCCCAGGGCAGTGGTGGAGTCCCCATCCCTGGAGGGATTGAAAAGTTGTGCAGACACAGTGCTGAGGGACAGGGGTCAGTGGGGACTGGGCAGTGCTGGGTTCATGGTTGGACTCCAGGAGCTCAAAGGGCTTTTCCCATCCAGGCAATTCTGGGATTCTGCCATTCCTTATGGGAAATTACTGGCACCTGAGGGCCACTCTTGATGAGGTTGTGTCCACTCTTGGTGACAACATACCTGTATCCAAATGAAGCAGCCAGCACTCCAGATGGGCTGCAGACATTAAACCTGGATAAACCTTCTGATTGTTATTTGAAAGCATTTTTCCTTGCCTTTCCCATATCACTTTTTACCATATGAGGGATAATGGAGACACTCTGTGACGGGTGCAATCACCTCTTACCCCGTCTGTCCCAGAACCAAGGTCCTCATGTCACCCCTTGGCTGCTGATTGTTGATGAGGAGAAGCTGCCATGCAGAGCAGCACAGAGACCTTAAGGTCAAGCAATAATCATGTTGAAAGTGAAGTCAACCCTAAGAGGCAACACAACAAACCTCATTCCACTCCCAGGCTATCACCACGCTCAAGTGAAAGTGATGTTAAGTGTTCCCTTTCCTTTCCCTTTCTTTTTTCTTTCTTTTTTTTCTTCAAGTGAGGTCACCAGCTTCTCCTCTCCAGTCTGACTCCTCTTGCCCTGCCTAGATGTTGATGTGGTTGTGGAAATGGAAGGTGTGAGAGATGACAGAACTGAAGGAAAACACGGAGGGCTCTGGCTTTGCCTATTTATAGCGGCCAGTTCAGAGCCTGCTACTTCAATCCACATTCCTGATAAGTGAATAATCTCTGGCAGGGGGTAAAAATAGTTCTGTGGCTCCAACCATAATTACATGGTCATGGTTCAGTAACCTGGCCTGGATCAAACAGACTACAACTGTCACCGATGGGGAAGGACAGAAGGAGTGAGGGGAAGGAGGACAATTTAAAGGTCAGGGTAAAATACAGTGGTTTAAATGTTAAATAGATGACTCTCAAGTTTTTCAGGGCTCAGGAATGCTGAAAGAAGTCTTCTTGATTTGGGGGATGAGGAGGGACAGAGAGAGGCTGGGTACTTTACATCTTGCCCTGAAGGAGATAACCTCTGTTTCTCTCTCCACAGAAAATATTGAACCTTCTTGACCTCTACTTGACTGAATGATTTAGGAGCAGTTGGTGGAGGGATCAAGTGCATCTCCTGATAGCCCCTGACTGAAAAGAATGGAAGGAGATGCCAAGCCAGGTCAGCCCCAAGGTCCAATCTGCTCACTCTCCTGTCTCTGGCAGCTGTAAAACCCCAGTGGTTTTTGAGGATGGAGCAGAACATCCACAGAAGAGAGATGTGGGAGCACCAACCATCTGTGTTAATCCTTCTGCTTAGAAATTGGTTTAAAACCTGGCAATTGCAAAGCATTTTCTTCCATCCTTGCAGAACTTCTTTTTAATTATTATTATTTTCACTATAAAATTGTTTGCAAAACCTTTGGCCTCATCCACATCCCATGGTGATGAGATTGACAATCTGATTATAATCTGCTTCTAAACTGGGTTTGTCAGCATTCAAACAGGGGTATCTTCCGCTGCTCTTGAGGAGCTCACATCTCTGTGTTCCCATGGAGACAAACCTCAGCTTTTCATCACCACCACAGCAGATGTGGGATGAGGTTGGGTCCCCACCTAGCACAGGGCAGCTGTACATTAAAGAGGAAAAAGGGTGAGAGAAGAATGGACTTGGTCAGGAGCTCCAGTTTCACCCAGAAAATGCACTGTGCCTTTTCACAGAATCCCAGACTGGTGGGGTTGGAAGGGACCTCAGGAGATCATCCAGTCCAACCCCCCTGCCAGAGCAGGGTCCCTACACCAGGTTGCACAGGAAAGTGTCCAGGTGGGTTTGAACATCTCCAGAGATGGAGACTCCACACCCTCTCTGGGCAGCCTGGCCCAGGGCTCCAGCACCCTCACAGGAAAGAAGTTTTTCCTTCAGTTTGTCTGGCACTTCTGGTGTCCCAGTTTGTGCCCATTGCCCCTTGTCCTGTCACTGGGCACCACCCAGAAGAGCCCGGCCCCATCCATTTGGCCCCCACCCTTCAGCTATTGACAGACATTGATCAGATCCCCTCTCAGGCTGCTCTTCTCCAGGCTGAACAGTCCCAGCTCTCTCAGCCTCTCCTCACACAGGAGATGCTCCAGGCCCCTCAGCATCTCTGTGGCCTCCCCTGGACTCTCTCCAGAAGATCCCTGTCCCTCTTGAACTGAGGAGCCCAGAACCGGACACAACACTGCAGATGTGGCCTCACCAGGGCAGAGTAGAGGGGGAGGAGAACCTCCCTTGACCTGCTGGCCATGCTCTGTTTAATGCCCCCCAGGGCACTGTTGGCCTTCCTGGCCACAGGGCACACTGCTGGCTCATGGCCACCCTGCTGCCCACCAGCACACCAAGGTCCTTGTCCTCAGAGCTCCTCTCCAGCAGCTCAGCCCCAACCTGTCCTGGTCCATGGGGTTATTCCTCCCCAGGTGAAGGACTCTGCACTTGCCCTTGTTGAACCTCATCAGGTTCCTTTCCACCCAACTCTCCAGTGATGCTCTAAAGCAACTGTTTCCCACCAGCCCTAGCTGACATCTGACCAAGTCTTAACAACACAGAGCTCTCCCTGAGGGTCTCTGAGCATCAATTTCTCCTCATGGACCAGGTATCCAAAGGTGATGGGACCTTTCTCCGAGTAGGGTGAAGGGATGGTTTCCAACCTTCCTTTCCACCACTGTGCAATAGGGTAGGTGTTCCTACTCATTGCAAAACACTTTGTGAAGCACAGTAGGAGAATAACATGCTCAAAGGTTAAAAATCCAGAGACCTCAGCTGGTGCTGGGAATTGCTTTCAAAGCCAACCCTTGACCAACCACTCCATTTATTAAAGGAAAAACCTTTTCTACTCCATCCTGTCTTCAGTTCTGCTCCATTTGTGCCACACTACAAAATCTTTACTCACATCCTCATGCCTCACCCCATAGACACCACTTGTACTGTGCATGGACACACGTAGGCATTTGGCATAGACACCTGCCTACCCAGGCCACCAAGCTCCAGCACTGCCACCTCTTGGCAAAGATCTACAAGATCTGGCTACCACAGAACCCGCCTGGCCAAAAGTTATTTCAAGGGAAGAGGAAAAGAAAAGCGCCAATGGCAAAGAAGACCCTAAACTGATCTTCTTCAGAAGGTGCTGGTGTGAACCCCCTGCCCCAACAACTCAAAGGGAAGCCACAATTTCCCCTGTTGCCTTCATAACTCATCATCCACGTCCTCCTGGCACATACAAACAGAAACCTCTCCTGCTTGTTAACTCTGGTTCATCGGTTCCTCTTCAGGGTTGCATCGACGACGTCGGCACTGGGGAATGTGTTTGTGTTTGTTTTGACTTTTGCCCTGAGCCACCACAAATCCTTCAGGGCCAGATTTCAACTCTGGGGAAGACAGCCTGTCATCAAGGTCTTTATTTGGTGGGAGGGGAAGCTTGTACTTAATGTCAGCCCAGGAGGAGGAGGAGGAGGAGGAGGAGGAGGAGGGAGAGGGGGATGGAGACGCCTGTTCTTTTTTGCCTTCCAATTTGGGGCCCTTTGCTCCATCCTTGGCCTCCTTCTTTCCAGGTTTCCTCCTGGATGTGTCTCCTTTCTGTCCTCCCTCCAGAATCAGTTTTAGAGCTGCTGGAGGCTGTGCCCAAGTCCCCCACCTACAGAGGAAACCACAACACCAGGTCTTGTCCAGTATCCACAAGATGCCAACATCTCAAGGTCAAGCCTCTCCTCAGGTGTCTCTTGCTGTGCCCAGCCCAGGAGCAGCCATCAAGAGCACCAGGTTGATCTGTTTCACATTAACCAGGTTTTTGCCTCTATTGATTAGTTTTAAGATGATAATTTCTATTTTAAGATTATAAATGACTCTTTGTTTTAAGATGATAATTTTTCTTTTCTTACTGCCAAATCACTGGGGGATTTTTTCATCTGCTGGCCTCCACACCAGGTGGGAAGCATGATGTCCATACAACCTGACCACATGCATGGTCCATGTGTTCCCACTCCAGTAGCTAAGTGTCCAACCCAACACAATGGATCTAAAACATGGCTCAGCTCTGCAAAGCAAACCCAAACATTTCTTGTCTTCCTCTGAGCTCGCTGACATCACAGCAAACAAAAGGTGGGTGGGGGATGAAGGCTTGGTTGCTTTTTCTCCTCCCTTAACATCCAATGGCACTGTCTTGACCTGCTCATCAAAAACTGGAGAGACCTCGTAGCTGGCATAGCCAAGAGAAGATGGCAAAGAAGGGTGTTCTTAGTCACCCAACTCAGCACCCCACAACCCCGAGCCTTGAGCTGCTCCTTTTAGGGGGGCTGTAAAAGTCTAACAAAGAACAGAGCTTGGCCTTGAACCTTCTCATTTCTAGATTGCCAATTTGTCTGTATTCAGCAGAAAGCTCTTTAATCTACCAGACAAGAGATCCAACAGCTGGAAACCGAAGCCAGACAAATTCAGTCTGGAACAAAACACATTTCTTTCTCTTTCAGTACAATAATTAACTACAGGAACCACTCACCTAAAGCTGGTGTGGGTTCCCCCTTTGAAATCAAGATGGGATGTCTTTCTAAAACATGTTCATGAGAGCTCCTTTGTGAGTTACGGTGCAGGAGCTCTGGAGCAGGCAGGGGGGGTTTATGTGGGAGGTCAGAGATCTCTTCTTGTCTTTATATTGGATGAATCTACCATTTGCTCCAGGAGTTGGAGCCTTTTCCCCTCTGAAAGGTGACATTTCAAGTGATTAATGTCCAGCAAGGTTCCTCTACTCTAACAATCCATTTCAGATTTGCTTTTCTCTTTCCTGAGACCTTTTCTGGTGGGTAGAGGACAACACCATTGACATCACTGTCAGCCCAACATCCTTTTCAACATATTGCTCTTTTTCCTCCTACTCCTTTGTCTTGGAGCAATCATGCTACATTTCTCTCTTTGAGGAGCTAATTATTCCCTCATCCCTTTTTTTTTCTGTCGGACCCTCCAAAAAATCCATCAACCTGGAAGGAAGCTCTTTGGTTCCTCTTACCAGGGTGCATGCAGGGAGGTATCTGCCACATCTAACCTGCAGATTTCTTTTTGGCAGTGCCACCAGCTTCCACATAACCCTCAGCCACAAGATCTCAGTGCCTTTCCTTCTTTGTTTCTGCAGAGCAGCTAGGAACTGGTCAGCTGCAGACACATGGAGGTATCAGCAAGCCTCTGAGAACAGAGCTAATTTTTTACCCTTAGCAATGACATCTATAGGTTGGTTTGGGGCCATTCTCTGGTCCCCAGGGATTGCAAATCTGAAAGCCAATGCCTCAACTTCATTCTCCAGCTAAATTAGGTCTCAACAAAGGGCGAGGTGGGAACAGCAGATGTGTTTATAAGACATTTCCACATTATCTCCATTACAAGTTTGGAATTTGTATTCTTCCAGTGGTTGGCTCACACATCCCTGCTGTGGGAGAGAAGCCAAGCCATGGTGTGGGTAAAACCCTGAGTGCACCCTGCTCCAGCTCCACGTGTCCATGCTGCTTCTGAGAGGTCGCCTGCAAGTCCAGCTGCCAATATTCTTACTATTTAAGAGAAGTTCCTGTTTAAAGACTGGTTTCAGGCTTCCCAGAGATCTGCCATTTCAGTGGGAAACATCTGGATTTGTCTAGGGGTAGCCTGAGGTGGTCACATCTACCTGGGGTTGGGGTACCTGTTGGTGGCAAGGCTGGTTACATGGCACAGTCCCACTCTTGGAGACCACTCTGTTCAACCACAGAGTTTAAAAACTTTCTGCTGGCAAACCAACCTGTTTTTCTGACTCTATAGCATGGATATGAGGGGGTTCATCAAAATCTGATGGTCCATGGCAGGTACCCTCATGCCAGCATGGGTCAGGCACCTGCCTTCTCCACGTACAAGTGTGTGCCACACAAGAAGATAGCTCAGGAGGTTGTAGCCAAAGACAAGCACACACAAAGTGCCAGCCAAGCTGCTCCTTGGCTTGAAGGATAGAGAAGAAACTGCAAAACTGGGTTGAGAAAGAGGAGCAGGACACAGGACCTAGGTGGATGAATCTCTCACATCAAGCACATGATCTGATTGAAATTCAGGAAGCTTCAATCCACACCAGAGTTGTGCTGAAAGGTTGAATCTTGAGGTAACCCAAAGCAGCCAGCAAAAGATTTTAGCCCATTAAGGTCTTCTGCTGTCTCCACTGTGCCCAGAGTGCATGTTCCCTTCCCTAGCCACACGTCTCACCACCATCACTAGGTCCCAGCTGAGGACATGCCAAGCAGGTGGGAAGGAGCTGGAAAGGAATATCACTGGGAACCCCACAAGCAAAGATGTGGGAGCTGAAGTGAGTTCCCAGGACAAGGAGGGGAGAGGGAAGATATTTCACACACTGAGTGATCTCCTCAGGCTGGCCTGAAAGTAGGACAAGCTCTTGGATGGAAGAGGGAACCTCACAGGGTTGGGCCAGCCAGTCACAAGATGCCATCCAGCCTTTCCTGGCGTGGATTTCAGTGTTTCCAGCCAGAACAGGGAAGCAAAGAGACATGAAAAATAGTGGAGGAAGAGGAGACAAGAGAACAAATATCTCAGAGCACCCACAAAGGCAGGTCAGTGCAGGATGAGACGTGGGCTGAAGCACGGGGCCACCTCCAAATGTCCCCACCGCCCTCCTGACCTTGCCCAAGGGACAACGTGGACGTGCAGACTGCAAGGATCCCAGCAGCAAGGATGGCTCAGCTTTGATGAAGGCGGTTTTGCTGAGAGCCAACTCTCAACCACAGGTTTTTAGCCATGAGGAACCTTCCTCCTTCCCTTCTCCAACGTTCCCACTTGCATCTTCACAACCTCAGGCCCATGGAGGCTGCCACCCAAACCACAGTCTAATTGGATGTGTCAACATGCCCCTGCAGAGGCACATCTGGCTGGTGGAAGAGTTTATAAAAAGAAATGTTCCTACTATAAATGCCTTCAGATGAAATGAAACTGTAAGAGGAGAGGGGATGGGAAGGCCATGCTGTCCTCTTCGGGGAGTGTCTGGCATCTCACTGCAGAAATTGTTTAACAGCAGGGTTTCAGATCTTCACTCCACCTTCATGGAGCACTTCCAGATCTTTTTAGCCCACACTCTTGTGGAATAATTACTGGAGATAACTTAGAAATCAAAAACCAGCTTTGGTCACACATTGAGGGAAGGTATAATGGGATCCCAGGGAAGAATGCAACTGGGATGTGAAGAATCATCAAGGTTGTCTCCTGGAGAGCCTGGTCTGCACATCAATACAGGGGTAAAAGAAGTGAAAATTGCTTATCTAACCCCTGCAATCACTGCAGAAGAGACACTTGGGTGCCAGGAAATGATAAGCTGTCTGTTTGAAACCCTGGGCCAACCATCTGGCATCGTCCAGTTCTGGGCTCCCCAGTTCCAGAGGGACAGGGATCTTCTGGAGAGAGTCCAGAGGAGGCCACAGAGATGCTGAGGGGCTGGAGCATCTGCCTGATGAGGAGAGGCTGAGAGAGCTGGGACTGTTCAGCCTGGAGCAGAGCAGCCTGAGAGGGGATCTGATCAATGTCTGTCAATATCTGAAACGTGGGGGCCAAATAGATGGGGCCGGGCTCTTCTGGGTGGTGCCCAGTGACAGGACAAGGGGCAATGGGCACAAACTGGGACACCAGAAGTTCCAGAGAAACTGAAGGAAAAACTTCTTCCCTGTGAGGGTGCCGGAGCCCTGGGCCAGGCTGCCCAGAGAGGGTGTGGAGTCTCCATCTCTGGAGATGTTCAAACCCAGCTGGACACTTTCCTGTGCAACCTGGTGTAGGGACCCTGCTTTGGCAGGGGGGTTGGACTGGATGATCTCCTGAGGTCCCTTCCAACCCCACCAGTCTGGGATTCTGTGATCCTTGAGGCAAATCCCTTCCTTGTGTGAACCTTGAATTATAACTACACAAAACATACCCCTGGCTCACCGACCACCTCTACCCCCGCCCCTTACTGAGCATAAGCTCTAAGTTTTGGTAACTTCTACCTTAAGAGGGACACAGAACGTCTTTACCAATCACCATAAAAGTATGACTAGAGTCATAGAATCCCAGACTGGTTTGTGTTGGGAGGGACCTCAAAGCTTCTCCAGTCCCAACCCCCCTGCCAGCAGCAGGGACACCTTCCACTAGACCAGGTTGCTCAAAGCCTCATCCAACCTGGCCCAGAACACTTCCAGGGAGGAGCAGCCACAACTAAAATCACTCAAGCTCCACCTTGAAGGTAAAAATAATATAAAAATGGCCCAAAGAAAGGGGGAAGTTGAGGAAGATACCATCACAGACAAGTTAGGGAAGATACCATCACAGACCAGTGGCCTCTGGGATCAGCTGATGGGCTGAGCCTCTCTTCCCCACATAAGGACACTTTTGGGTAAGATTTACACCTTCTTGGGGACTTTTTTGGATACATAAACATCTCTAGATAATTGTTTTACTAACTTAGAGATGTCTACTGGAGATGTTCCATCCTTGGGGCTGCTCAGCAATGCTCATCAACAAGGATGAAAGCCTAGGGGTAGAAAATACATACCTATGTAAATACACGTACAGTATGGATCCCTGATCTAGTTGAAGATGCCCTTGGTCACTGCAGGGGAGGTTGGACTAGATGACCTTAAAAGTTCCCTTCCAACCCAAACCATGCCATGATTCTATGATGATTCTGTCTCTATTCAAGGTACAAACCCCAAAGCATCTCCTGAGACAACTTGGACACGGGCAATGAGACACAAAGTGCCCTGGGCTCAGCACAGTGCAGTATTTATCTACCATGGGATTTGAAGCCTTTTTTACTCCAAAAAAACCCCTCCTTTTTCCAGAGCCTTAGCATCCACCGTGCAGAAAGCAGTTCATAGCACCTCAAATGGAATCCTCCAATTTGCTCCTACTTGGAGCAGATTCTTTTTCACTAAAGCTTTCCTGTGGTTTTGGCTGGATGCCTTCTCCTTGCCCCAAGCCCCAGCAGAAGCTGGCAGAACCGGGGCGTACACAGAGACACAATTGAAACGTTCCCAGCGGTGAGGTTGTTGGAGCAGCCCTTGGGATGACAGAAAAAAAAGCTTGTGAATTTATTGGTTAATTAGGAGACAGGCTTATTGGAAAGTGATGTGGGAGGTGGTGCTGGTGACTCAATGGGTGGCAGGTTTCCATCTCCTGCTGGATGGGCTTCACCGGACTAGAGGACGTTGTGAAGACAGAAAAAGGCATTGTCCCAACTCGGGTGTTCAGGAGGCTCTGGCACTCCTGTGTTTGGCTTTGTTTTTCTTTCCAGGGGAAAGGTGTTCACCTCCTCCTCCTCCTCCTCCTGAAAGTTCTCCCACTGGGGTAAAATGCTTTGCTGTCCCTGCTCCTCCCTCCTCTTGCAACACTTCCACTCCATAGAGCACATTCGTTCTGCATCACTACTGTCACCCTGTCCCTGGAGGTGCTCAAAGCTGGGTATATCTGGTTATATAGGCTGCAAGGAGACCTTCTAGTGGCCTCCCAGTACCTGAAGGGGCTTCAGGAAGGCTGGGGAGGGACTTTGGCCAAGGGCAGGGAGTGACAGAACAAGGGGTGATGGCTTGAAAGTGGCAGGGGGGAGATGGAGCTGAGATGTGAGGAAGAAATTGTTTGGTGTGAGGATGGTGAGACCCTGGCCCAGGTTGGGCAGAGAAGCTGTGGCTGCTCCTCCCTGGAAGTGTTCTGGGCCAGGTTGGATGAGGCTTTGAGCAACCTGGTCTAGTGGAAGGTGTCCCTGCTGCTGGCAGGGGGGTTGGGGCTGGGTTTGGATTGGTTTGGATTGGTTTGGTTTGGTTTGGTTTGGTTTGGTTTGGTTTGGTTTGGTTTGGTTTGGAAAGACCTTTAAAGCTCATCTAGTCCAACCCCTCTGCAGTGAGCAGGGACATCTTCAACCAGACCAGGTTGCTCAGAGCCCCATCCACCAACCTGACCTCGAATGTTTCCAGAAATGGGGCATCTACCACCAGTCTGGACAGCAGAAGTTTATAGATGTAGAGGTGATGTTGGTCTGCAAGCAGAAACCAAAGCCATTCTCAGCCCACATTTGCAATTTTTGGTTCAGAGAGGCAGCTGCAGTGCTCGATGGGTGTTGTGGTCCTCCCATCAGGCTACAGCTACCCAAGAAGCCCCATAGTCACAGGGCTCCTCTGATGTCCTCTGGCAGCTCAGAGAGACAGAGCTGCTGTCGTGCCCACCTTCAAGAAGAGAGGATGAACCTCCAAACAACTCTTAGAAGGCACAGTGGTGACCTTTCTGTCTGGGAATGTTCATCTTTCAAAAGGTTTGGTTATTTCAGGGTTTGGAAGTGGGGGTTTTTTTGGGATCAAAACAATTTCAGTTTTAGTTGAAACAGCTCAATCTGGGCAGAAAACATCCAGGTTTGTTTGGGGTTTTTTTTTCCTAGAAATGTTCATTTTACAATTTAGGTTGTTGCTGGTGGTCATTTTGTTGCCAGAAGATTAATTCTGGGCCTGAAATATGTGCTTCTCACTCTCCAAACACTCTTAGCCATAGGTTGTTAAAAGCAGCAAAGCCATTTCCAGTGGCAACTCAGCGATGAGCTCCAAGGAAGCCGTGAACAACACAACTCTTCAATATGAAAGCTCTGAAATTGGCATTGAGAGGAAGGAATGGACTTGCTCACCATAAATCTCTCCATTGGGTCTTTTCCATCATGCACAGAGCCTTAAGCAAAGCCAGGAATTAATTCTCTTGGAGGTATCTCTTTGGCAAGTCTCAATACTGGCCAGAACATGGAAAGAGAGAGAGAGAGAGAGAGAAAGTCTCAGTTGCTCGTGTTTGCTGTTCAGAGATGGTTTCAGGATTGTCTCTAACAGTAAAAATCCAGAAATGTTTTGAACATTTCTTCTCATTTAAAATATTTATTTGAGCTCTGTCCCCACAAACTCTGAGGAAGCCTTCCTGGGAGTCAAGGCAGAGCTATGACTCCTAAAAAACTGGTGGACAGCAAAGTGTAGTGACCTGACAAAGATCATAACAGGAAGGATGTGGAGAAGTAGGTGAGATGGAGCTGAGATCTGAGGAAGAAATTCTTTGCTGTGAGGGTGGTGAGACCCTGGCCCAGGCTCTGTCTGGTAGCTTCAGTCTGAGTGGTGGCAAACAAGTGTCCTGGCTGTTGGATCATCAGTCCTTCTCATGGTTGAACACACATGGACACAAGGTAAATCATGCTTGCTACCTCTGAGACCTTATTTTCTTTAAAAACCATGAGGATAGGTTAAGATAGACGAGAAGTTATGGTAGAAACAAGGGAAACCAAAGCAGTGCTACACTCAATCAACAACCTCAAGTTGTCTGTCAGCCTAGCAGTGACCAAAGAAGCAACTTCTAAGCCTCCTTCCTTGGCTCTGAAAATCACAGAGACAAAAAGAATCACAGTGCAGTTGAAAAAACCCAAAACCAAACAATTATCCAATGTGCTAATGAAGAGAGTGTAGAGATGGTTGATGCATGGCTGAGGAGTCAACTCCCAAGAGCATGCAGGTCCCACAGGTCTCTCAACCCTACGTGACAAAGGGAAAATGTCCTTTATTTGATGTGACACCATGCAATGTTCATCACCAGAACTGGATGCAGGTCTGGATGTGGTGTAACAAGCACTCTCCTCAAGCTCCTAGCTATGCTGGTGCCAGTACAACCCAGGGTAGTATTGGCCACCTTTGCTGCCAAGGCCTGATGCCCACCAGGACCCCCCAGATGATGTTCAGCAAAGCTGCTCCCAGACAGGCAGCTCCCAGCCCCAGTTTTCCCCAAGTTCACTCTTTTATCAAGTTTTTCTCCTTACTGGTTCTCCACTGACTAAACATGTGAACTTCTACACCATCCCTACCTTCTTCAGTTGGGATATAATTCATCACAGTGCTCTTGGTTTTCACCTAAAATGGGCCAAAGCCTCATAACTTGGACTCTTCTGCCCCAAATCCACTGTGATTAAGACAGCCATGGTTATCAAAGTTGAGTAGAAATGCATGACCAGGCAGCAGGACATGCACACCAGGCATGGCCACCTCAACTTTATTTCTTGAGGAAATCTGGCCTAAAACTCAAACTGGGGGCAAAGCCCTGGGAAGAGAGCAGCAGAACTGCTCAAGAACACTGGATTTTGGTGAACTGGGGTTTTGAGACATGGTATAGTCTAGAAGAGGATGCATTTGCTAGCAGAACATGTCTAGTGCTAGAGCTCTGCTCTGCACTGGTGTGGCCTCATCTCCAGTGCTGGGGGCAGCTTTGAACATCAAGAGATAAAAAGGATCTAAAGCTGCTGGAGAGTGTCCAGAGGAGGGACACAACATTGGGGAAGGGTTTAGAGGGGAAGGGTGTGAGGAGAGGCTGAAGTCATTGGTTTGTTCAGCCTGGAGAAGAGGAGACTGAGAGGAGATCTCATGGGGGTCTGGAGCTTCCTCCCAAGGGGAAGAGGAGGGGCAGGCGCTGAGCTCTTCTCTCTGGCCACCAACGCCAGGAGCAGAGGCCATGGCAGGAAGATGTGGCAGGGGAGGGGGAGGTTGGCCATGAGGAAAAGGTTCTTGAGGCAGAGGGTGGTGGAGCACTGGCACAGGCTCCCCAGGGAGGTGCTGATGGCCCCAAGCCTGACAAGATTCCAGCAGCATTTGGCCAAGGCCCTCAGGGCCATGGTGTGAATGTTGGGATTGTCCTGTGCAGGGACAGGAGTTGGGCTCCAGCATCCTGGTGGGTCCCTCCCAGCTCACAACACTCCATGATTTTGGTATCTATTCCTACTCAGCAAAGAAGACAGAAATCTGGAGCTTGAGGTATTTTGCAACTTCCCTTTTTAACCAATTCTCCTCCTTTTGGGCTTGTCTCCAAGTAGCATCAACAGCCACTGGTTCTATCACAGATCTGCAGCAAATATAGGTGCCTCTGAGGATCTTCTGGTGACTACTGAAGCTCCACACACCATGGGGAGTCTGAGGATGAGCACTCAGCCTCCCACCGCACGGGGATGTAATTCTCAGGGTGAAGGCTCAGAAGTGCTTTTTCTGTTTCTGATTTTATTTTATTTTTTTTTTATTTTATTTTATTATTTATTTTATTTTCTTTTTTTTTATTTTGCATTTTATTTTATATTTTATTTTATATTTTATTTTATTTTATATTATTTTATTTTATTATTTATTTTAAATTTTTATTTTATATTATATTATTTTATTTTATTTTTTATTTTATTTTTTATTTTATTTTGTATTTTATTTTGTATTTTATTTTGTTTTATTTTTATTTTATTTTATTTATTTTATTTTTATTTTATATTTTTATTTTATTTTATTTTATTTTATTTTATTTTTAATTTATTTTTTTTAATTTTATTTTTATTTTATATTTTATTTATTTTACTTTATTTTATTTTATTTTATTTTATTTTTAATTTTATTTTATTTTACTTTATTTTACTTTATTTTATTTTATTTTATTTTATTTTACTTTATTTTACTTTATTTTATTTTATTTTACTTTATTTTACTTTATTTTATTTTATTTTATTTTATTTTATTTTATTTTATTTTATTTTATTTTATTTTATTTTATTTTATTTTATTTTTTTCTTTCTTTTTTTTCTTTCCTGCCTGCAAGGAAATTTGTCTCTCAGCCAGGCCGTCTCGGAGAGCCAGAGTGGCAGAGGCAGGAAGCAGGCGGGTCTGGCTCGGCGCTTTCAGACTGTGCGTTTTGGGGCAGGACTCAGACTTTGGATGAGTTTCACCGAGCCTCGACGTAGCATTGAATTTCCTTTTGCTTCCCTTGAATCTGAGCGCTGCAAGGAAAGGCTGAGAACTGAGGCAGCGGCTGACAGGGAAGTGTCTCGTTTCAGGAATTAAAAGGCAAGGAAAACCCTTTTTTCCCCCTGTTTTGGTACATTCAGAGCTCTCGGTCTCCCCTAATTATTGCTGATTTAAATTGGGCAAGGACACACCCCGTGCTGGAAAATCCAACCCCTGGGAGGTGGAACTGCAACCCCTCTCTGACAGCATCTGGGAGGTGGAAGAAGTTGTGTTAAATTCTGAGCCCTTGAACTGCACAAGCTGGGATAAATATGTTCAAAAAGGATAGTTCTCAGAGTGGAAAATCGTGGGAAATAAGATAAAATAAAATAAAATAAAATAAAATAAAATAAAATAAAATAAAATAAAATAAAATAAAATAAAAAATAAAATAAAATGAAATAAAATAAAATAAAATAAAATAAAATATAAAAATTAAAATAAAATTAAACAAAACAAAATAAACCAAAATAAAATAAAATGAAATAAAATAAAATATAAAATAAAATATAAAATAAAATAAAGAAAAATAAAATAAAAATAAAGTAAAATAAAATAAAAATAAAAATAAATAAAATAAAATAAAATTTAAAAAATAAAATAAAATAAAACAAAACAAGCCAAAATAAACCAAAATAAACCAAAATAAAATAAAATATAAAGAAATAATAAAATAAAATAAAATAAAATAAAATAAAATAAAATAAAATAAAATAAAATAAAATAAAATAAAATAAACCAGCCCACCACTTGGATTTAAATTCTCATGAAGCTTAAGAGGTTTTCATTAGTATGAAGCTGAGTGCTGCAAGATCCTGGGAAAAAGTCACCCACCTGGCAAGCCAGGCTTTTTTCATTAAATACAGCTTGGAAGGGGGGAAACCATCGTCTGCAAGGTCATGTAAGGGACTCCTAATTAATGCCGATGGAGAACTTAAAGCAGTAATGTCTCCCAGCTGAGGCACATGATTCAGTTTCACTCCTGACAACTGCAAAGTGGGTGGAACCCACAGTCAGATATTTCCACTCCACCTTTCTCCAGTGCCTGCACACGCAGAGAGTCTCAGCTGGCAGCAGCTCTGCCTCCTGCAGAGAGCATTGGCGATGGTTCACAGCTCTACAAGGGGCTCTGGGAAGAGATTTCCAGTGTCATCCCTCCTTGTGAAGGCGCTTTCTTGAGGAAGGCCATGGTAGAAGAGTCCCTGGGAGAGTCAAGGTGTGTTTCTGCTCCACTAAAAGCTTCCTTTAGGCCCTGGGGCAAGTCACACAGGGGAGTTCTACAGCAGGACTTGGGGGCTGACTTGCAAAGAGTGGCACTGCTGAAAAGATAGAGCCTCAAAGGTGACCCCAACCCACCTGTACTCCATCACATGGCTCTCCAATGAAAGAGAGAAGGTTTAGATTAGATATTAGGAAGAAATTGTTTGGTGTGAGGGTGGTGAGACCCTGGCCCAGGTTGGCCAGAGAAGCTGTGGCTGCTCCTCCCTGGAAGTGTTCTGGGCCAGGTTGGATGAGGCTTTGAGCAACCTGGTCTAGTGGAAGGTGTCCCTGCTGCTGGCAGGGGGGGTGGGACTGGATGAGCTTTGAGGTCCCTCCCAACCCAAACCAGTGTGGGATTCTGTGGTTCTATATCATGAAGGAGAGGAGGGTCAGTCCTGCAAAGCAGGAATCGTAGGAATCAGTGCACCAAGGAGGGTGGTGCAAGCCAGGGGACAGGAGAGATGAAGAGGCTTTTTGAGGAGGAAACAGAAGATCACACGTTTCTTGGCTTCACTGTTATTAGAAGCAGCAGGGCAAGGGTGAACTCAAGATCCAGTTATGAAAAAAAGCAGTCATGAAATCTAAACCCTACAGAAACCAAAAAAGAACAAATAGATTTACCTTTAGATGAAGAAAATACCCTGAAGGGGGACACAGTTCCTCTTTTTGGGGGAGGGGGTCATAGGTTCCTTGTCTTATGATGGCACAGCCCCAAGAAGGTGCAGCAAACTTCTTCCCAATGGTAATTCTGATCCTGGACATAAGTCTCCTCTCTCAAACAGAGAGATACAACAGTTTGGGGGAGTCATAACTCTCCTTCTATCAAACACAAACAAAAACCAAGATAGACACATCAACCCTGAAGACTTAATAGTCTTCCATGTCCAATTGTCCCACCACAAAATGCCAACAACCATACTGCTGAAGAGTGCTGCTTCACCCTCCCAAGAGCATGTGGGATGTTTAAGTATCATAAGGAATCCATGCTGAAAGAACATGGTTCATCTTCTGCAGAAAAGACAGAGCTTTGAGGACATGAGATCCATGTTCAAGAGACAAGCACCAACCCTTGGAGTGAAATGTTTGTTTAGGAACTAATAGGAATAAATCTCCCATTAGTAATTTCAGGCAGAGAATCACCAGCAAGCTTCCAGCCACCGAGACAAGGTGGCTCTGAAGTGATGTTTTCAGGAGCAGACCAGGGCCAAAAACACTCCCAGAGTTTTAACAGAGTTGGATCATTTCACTGTCATGTAACCCAGCATCCCTCAACTCCAGGGACCTCAGCCCAGTGACCCTAAAAGATTTCCAGCTTTGATTTGTCAGGATGAGGCCACGTAGGGAATTGAGAATGATCAATTCTTTGGCCCAGGACCAGTCTTTGTTTTAACCCAAGTCTTTGTCTGGAACTGGAGTAGAAAGGGCCAAATGAAGATATTAAACACAGCTGTCCTGGCATGTTTAACCCAGATGGAAGGTGGTGTTGCCAAATAACTTCTCAGCCACCCTGTTTCCAAGTACATGCACATCTTCTGGCAGGTAGCTCAATTTGGGGATGGCAGCCTGACCAGAACTGTAATATTCTTGAAGTGCATGGATTCCTATTATCTAATCATATATAGAAAGCTTTTTAGAAGAAGTCTGGAATGAAAAGAAACCCAGAAGTTGGGAATACAACTTCTCCCTTTGACCATATTCCTCACAAAAGTTTGGAGAAGTTTCAGCCTGTGAGTGATGTAGGTGGCAAGGGCCCAGTCAGAGCTATCCTACCTTCATCTTTACAGGCTGGAGCAGTGGAGAATTTACAGCAAATATTTCAGCTGAAGCAAAACAGAGGTGAAATTCTCCCCAGATCTTCTCAGTTGCTTCATAAGACATTGATTTTCAAATGTGCCCTGCATGGTATTTACCTCGAGCTTGAAGGTAGCTACGTTGTCTTCAAACAACCTTGCATTTTCTGTGGAAGAATTAGGTTTAATGAGATGTGAGGAAGAAATTCTTTGGTGTGAGGGTGGTGAGACCCTGGCCCAGGTTGGCCAGAGAAGCTGTGGCTGCTCCTCCCTGGAAGTGTTCTGGGCCAGGTTGGATGAGGCTTTGAGCAACCTGGTCTAGTGGAAGGTGTCCCTGCTGCTGGCAGGGGGGTTGGGACTGGATCAGCTTTTAGGTCCCTTCCAACCCAAACCATCCCCTGATTTTATGAAGTATCTAGGAAGAAAATGCAGCATTTCACTTGTATCTCAGGAAAACCAGGGTAAAACATCACATGGGCAAAGAAACAGCTTGTTCTTAATCTCACAACTATTCTGGCAAATCAAAGGGTTGCTCCATATAAAAGAACCCCAAATTTCAGAAGTAAAACCATCAAATTTAAAATGAATTGTCACCTACACAGGCTAGCATGGAATCTTCATATGAGGGCTCTGCTCTCTTCTTCTATTTAGAGAAACCAGTTGGTAGGTTGCTGTTCACTTTAGTTCTCAGCAACCAAACTAAAAATGAAGACAAAGGTCCCCTCCACACAACAAGCTTAGTGGAAGCATTATCAGACCGTGGAACTAATCACCACATGCTGCAAAGGGCAAGAGTATGGAAAGATCCAAAAAAATGAGCTAAAATCTGGATGTGAGTTAAAAGAATATCAAGATGGAGATGCTAAATGTTTCAAGGTTTTTAGTTGCCCATTTAGTAGAGTTCTGGAAGGAGTCTAAGTCTCAGAACCATGCCACATCAATATTAATAAGTTCTTAATTTACAAGTTAACCTGCACCAGCCCTGTTGAAAGATTTTCTGTATTGCTCTTTGCAACGTTGGCTTTGGACCATCAATGTAGACAAGGACACACAGTGGAGCCTGGGATTAGTCTGTGACCATCATTCCCCTATGATGGGAAAACACAGTGATCATCATCTCCATGGAGCATGTGATGAAGATGGAGTTGGGCTCCACAGGTTCCAGCAATTGCATCCCTGGAAATGTTATTAGCTTTGGCTCATTGACTTCACATTCATGACTTTCCAAGTCCTCCTACCCACCTCTTCCTCCAGGGACAGCCCCACCCTGGCCATGGCTTTTACTGCTGCCTGGCCCAGCAAGTGACAAGAGTAAGTGAGAATCCAGGAGGGAGGAAACACTGGAGCTGGAGACATCTCCCTCAACCAGCACAGACATCGTTGACTCAAGAACCTGTGAGCACATGCCAACAGCAGCCAAGGGTGGACATGCTTGCAGTGCTTCCTAGCCCAGCCCAAGGTGCTGAATAACCCAGAGAGAGGAGGGAAAAAGGGGGTAAAAGAGTAATTTAAAAAAAAAAAAGAGTGTGCAGGGAGGGAAAGAGCTGAGTGCTCAGTCTGAACAAATACAGCTCGAGTGTGACACGCTGTGAGGTGCTGCTAGGAAGCTACTTCATGGTCCCATCCCTTTGTGAGGGTGGTGAGACAGTGTCCCAGGTTGGCCAGAGAAGCTGTGGCTGCTCCTCCCTGGAAGTGTTCTGGGCCAGGTTGGATGAGGCTTTGAGCAACCTGGTCTAGTGGAAGGTGTCCCTGCTGCTGGCAGGGGGTTGGGACTGGATGAGCTTTCAGGTCCCTCCCAACTCAAACCAGTCTGGGATTCTATGATTCTCCAGCATCATCTCTTCCCCAGCACATGCAACGTGCTGCTCAGCAGCTCCTCCTGAGAACAGCAAATGTTTAACAGACCTTGAGAAGGAGCCAGTCCTGGGATGGGGAACAGCATCGAGGAAACGACCTCTGGACACAGAAAGCAGAAACTCTTCAACCCCATAAGGAAGGAGGAGCAGCTGGTGGGAAGGACGAGCTCTCTCTCCTGTATGACACAGAAAATGCTTTGAATTTATTCTGTGATATTCACCTCCCAAACTTCCAACCTCCATGTCAACCATTCCACCTAAACTCATACCTTGGGCTCCCTCTGTCAGGAGAGTGGGAGTCATGTATCCCAAGGGTTGTTCATCCCATCTTGAGTTAGATGTCCAAGTTATTTGAGAAAGATCTCTCTCAGAAGTACATCTCTGTGTCCAGTGATGGTGGCAGCCCATGATTTATCCTGGTACATCTCACAAATATTACTACCTCTCCCTCAGCAACCCTTGTCTTGCCTATATCTTGGAGAACTTCATGGAAACCCCAGAATATTACTTGTTTAGACCAGACAACTCACAAATATTTCATCTAGGTCAAGTAGGAAAGGTGGAACCCATCAGCAAGACCATGTTTGATCTCTGCATGAAGAATAATAGCTTTTAAAGCTAACAAGGTATTCTGACAAACAGAAAGGACACCTTACAGCAGATGTGCTTCTCCACAGTAGCTCTAGGACACAAAAGACTTAAATTGCTATAATTTGACATAATATCTAAGAAAAATCAAAAGTCATAGGTACATAAGAAAAAAATGACAACACTGCATTGAAAAAGTTGATTCCAACTTCTCTGATGTCAGAACTTAGGGAAATCCATTTCACACATTTCAGATTTAGTGTTTAGGACAGAAGTGCATTTTCTGAGAAGAAAGCCTGTTTGTTACAGCATTTCTGAGTAACTCTAGTGCCTGTAAATCCAGAGAAGACATCACCCCAGCAACCCTTCCCTGCAGGAAGGGCTCCTTGCCCACTTCAACCTGTCAAACCCTCACCGTTGGCATCCTCACCATTTTTGGGTGAAACAGGGTTGCACATCCAGCACAAAGCTCAGAGACCAAAGGGAAGTTGAAATGTCCATTTTTCTTGGCCATTCCCCATAACCACAGCATCACAAAATCCCAGACTGGTGGGGTTGGAAGGGACCTCAGGAGATCATCCAGTCCAACCCCCCTGCCAAAGCAGGTTCCCTACACCAGGTTGCACAGGAAAGTGTCCAGGTGGGTTTGAACATCTCCAGAGATGGAGACTCCACACCCTCTCTGGGCAGCCTGGCCCAGGGCTCCAACCCCATCACAGGGAAGAAAGAGCATCATCATCTTCCAGGTTGTATTTGCAGTGATGGTCTTCCAATTGCACGTTGAGAGAAACGTGACTTTTGCCACTAGTGGGGATCTGTGTCACATCCCTCCTTGAAATTCTTCACTGTTTCCTTTCAAGATGATGCATTTAAAATAGGTCAGGACCCCAAAGATCTTTGAATACCTCTAGAATGAAGAGAACTGGATCCCATCTTGCGTGTGTGTTATTTAAGCCAGTCTGGAACAGATTGGCTGTGAGGTTGGGTCGACACACTGGAGGGACGGGATGGGACCGTGCAAACCTCATGAAGCTCAACAAGGACAAATGCAAGGTCCTGCACCTGGGTCGGGGCAATCCTAACCACAAATACAGTCTGGGTGATGAGTGGCTGGAGAGCAGCCCTGAGGAGAAGGACTTGGGGTGCTGGGGGAGGAGAAGCTCCACATGAGGCGGCACCGTGCGCTGGCAGCACAGAGCCCATCACCGTGTCCTGGGCTGCACCCAGAGCAGCGTGGGCAGCAGGGCCAGGGAGGGGATTCTGCCCCTCTGCTCCGCTCTCCTGAGACCCCCCCTGCAGTGCTGCCTCCAGTGCTGGGGCCACCAACAGCACAAGGACATGGAGCTACTGGAGCCAGTGCAGAGGAGGCCACGAGGATGATGCCAGGGCTGGAGCAGCTCTGCTGTGAGGACAGGCTGAGAGAGTTGGGGCTGTTCAGCCTGGAGAAGAGAAGGCTCCAGGGAGACCTTCCAGTGGCCTCCCAGTACCTGAAGGGGCTCCAGGAAGGCTGGGGAGGGACTTTGGCCAAGGGCAAGGAGTGACAGAACAAGGGGTGATGGCTTGAAAGTGGCAGAGGGGAGATGGAGCTGAGATGTGAGGAAGAAATTCTTTGGTGTGAGGGTGGTGAGACCCTGGCCCAGGCTGGCCAGAGAAGCTGTGGCTGCTCCTCCCTGGAAGTGTTCTGGGCCAGGTTGGATGAGGCTTTGAGCAACCTGGTCTAGTGGAAGGTGTCCCTGCTGCTGGCAGGGGGGTTGGAACTGGATGATCTTTAAGGTCCCTCCCAACCCAAACCAGTGTGGAGTTCCATGATTCTAAGACAACCTTCTCTCGTTTAGTACAAGTCCATCAACGAGCAACATGGCTTTGTTACACCTCTAGACCTTCCCCAAACCACAGTTCAGTCTAAGGACCACTTGCTCCAAAACATCCCTGTTGGGTTTTTATTTATTTACTGGGGGAAAGGATTGACTGACATTTACAAAACCAAACCAAGCCCATTTTTTTCCCCATTCTGCTTTCCACAGGCCCAGAGGTTCTGCTAAAATAGTCATCTTCACAATACCCTGCTCTTCTGCTTTTGATCTCAGCTGGAGCCACGAAACACCAAAGAAGCCACAAAACAGGATGAAGGAGGGAGGAAGGGGGAAGTCTGAGCAAGAAAAAAAGTTAATTGAGCTTTTCTGAACCACAGAAAATGTTCATGGGATGATCTCATTTTATGGGTCTCTAATCTATGTGCCAGTCCCTCAATCATCTTTAAGGGCTGAAATACCTCAACATTTTTGCTTGGAATTTGGCAAAGAAAGGGAAGAGAACATGAAGTGGTGGAAACAAGATACCTTTCATGCATTCAGGGTTGTAGAAACTTCAAGGATCAAAGCATTATCCATGAGTCTCTCCATCAATGGTCTACTGAGCTACTTCTGACTTTGCCAGCAATCTCCAAGAAGAGATATTTCCTTCTCACTAAAACAACCCAGAATTGTTTTAAACATGCTTTTTCTATGGACAAGGTGAGTTTACAAATTCTCCACCTCCTTCCATTAGCTACTTTCTAGGTGTCCCATGTTCTGTATGGCTTTGAAGTCTGGATCTAACATCATAACCAGGGTTTACCCAGTGTTGATGTGCTTCAAAGGAAAAGTTTCAGTTCACACTTATTTTCAGCATCTGCTGAGCATGCAACTTTTGTCTTGGAAGTCTGTGAAGCAGGATGGACTTTCAGGGCTGTAGGATCATTGAGCAATGATGATGGCAGCAGCCACAGCAAAGAGGTTTTTTATTAATGCTGGAGCATCAGCTGCAAAAGGTGGTGCAGGAGCAGGTACCTCCTCTAGAAGGAAGAAATGAAAGAGCCAGGAGATCCACACTGAGCTCTGCAGGAGAGTGCAGGGAGAGCCAGAGGACATATACTAAAGAAACCACCACTGGAATTGCATGAGACAGTGATGCATTGAGAGCTGACCTGAGCAAAAATTCAACTAACCAGCCCAAATTCAGCTCACCCTTCAGAAGCCATAAATCTAGACCAAATTCCATCAATTTCCCATCTAGATCACAGAATCCCAGACTGGTGAGGTTGGAAGGGACCTCAGGAGATCATCCAGTCCAACTCAACTGCTAAACCAGGTTCCCTACACCAGGTTACACAGGATGGTGGCCAAGTGGGTTTGAACATCTCCAGAGATGGAGACTCCACACCCTCTCTGGGCAGCCTGGCCCAGGGCTCCATCACAGTGCTAGATCACACCAGATTATTCCCAATTTGGTCTTTCAAACTAGGACTAGGTGACAACCAAACTCCCCCTGTGTATCATGCAGCATTATTTGCTTAGAGAATCTTCTCCAGCTTAACATGATGTTAAAAAAAAGGAGGAGAACCCCAGCTGTGCATCTTCTCAGTGACTGTTCCCTGTCTAATTCCTGAGCCTCGTTTCTTTCTTTGCCACTGAGCAAACAAAAAGAGAGGGGAAAAAAAAAAGGGAAGAGAAAAATGGGACTTACAAGCCAGCAAGTAAAAAAAAAATGGAAGTGATCATCATTGATTTTTCACAGTTGTTACTCAAAGGCCAGGATTACAAGTTCACAGGGAGGCCACTGGCAGTAACCCCAGTCTGCAGTTAATGTGTTCCATCCCAAAAATCCCTCACAAAAACCATCCAGTTCCTCTGAATCCCAGTGATAAGTTGAAGCTACCCCAGCAGATAATGGAAAGAAGATGTTCCAAATACGATGCACCTGTCTGATCCCACCCAAAGGAAAGGGATGTGGAATGTATGGATCAAATCCTGGTACCTCCATAAAGCTCCCTCTGACCTTGGCATCACTGGCTTTGCAGGAAAGAATTGGGGTCATTTGTGTTGTGACTACTTCCCCACCAAGGCTGAGGAGATGCTTTCATCTGGAATGGAGGAGGAGTTGAGATGACAGCTGGTGTGGGGTTGGGTTTTTTCCCCCCCCACCTCCAGTGGATGGTGCTGAAATCAAAGTTTAGGTGTTTTGATGCACCCACTATCAGGGACTTGGTTTAGAGGTGGAATCAGTCATGTTGGGTTCATGGTTGGACTCAATGATCTTAAAGGTCTTTTCCAACCACTCTGATCCTGTAACATCTGTACACTCATGGGTATATGCAGGTCCATCATGGGTGCATCACCAGCAGTGGGGAAAAAACCTGCAAGGAGCAGTGACAACCTCAGAAGGATTCCTGTAGAAACTGGTTTGACCTCTCATCACCCAAAAATGAGCATGTTTTGTGTTAGAATTATCTCAAACACCTGGGAGAAAGGGAAAAAAAAAGCAAAAATATAAAGAATTTGCAGTGACCTGCTTTGGAAAGCTGCAGAACCAGAGGATTTCCACCAACTGTCCTCAGGAACTTTCTGGTTTAAAAGAAATAAAATCAAATCAGAGGGCAAACACACCCCTTCCACCTCCCAGCTGACCTGGGTTCCTGTCCTTAACTCTATTGTCCACTTTATTACTAAAAGCTGCAGGCAACGTGGCTTACAGACACACACCACCTGGCCCCCCAAGGACAATTCCAAGCCAAGTAGATTTCACTGATGACCTAAACCATCATCTTCATCTCATCCCATTACCTCATCATTCTAACCTCATTAGACCGCCTTAAGCAATACATTACCCACCACGGTGTTGACATCTTCACTATTGTTAAACCATTATCATGTCTCAGCTAAAGCTGGGACCTCCTTCCCAGCCAACATTAATCACAGGCCCCCAGCAGAAGATGATCCACTGCAAGATGTTGTACTTTAAATCTTTCTTCTTCAAATGAGTCTCACCAGCTCTTTGGTTATCTCTGCTTCTCTTAACTCTCTCCAATTTGTCCACGTGTTTCTGGGCACATGTGGTGCAGAAGTCAAATTTACTGAAGTATTCACCTTGTTTTAGGCCAACGGAGCTTCAAGGTGCCAAAACTTTCCTGGAGGTGCCAAACCCTCCCTAGGAGACCAAGGACCAGATGCAACGTCTGGTTACTCCAAATGAGAACCCAGATTCCTTCAGCTAGCTTGGTGGGACCAAAGTAAGGAGGTAAAGTGTGTGCTCCAGGGTCATTCAAGAAGCCAGCAGTCAAAGCAGCTGATGGGGAAGAACAAGTCCACTTCCCACTCCCTCCTTGAGTCAGTTGCCCTTTCATGGCTTTGTAGCAAGATCCTGTTCACATGGGGCAGCAGGCTGAAGGGATGGGGTCTTGGGTAGGACTTGGTAATAAGAGAGGAAAGGAGATCATACTGTTTCCATCCTACAACAAGATTTGGACCAGCTGATGGGAATACCTTCTGGCTTTCTCCATCTCCCTGCAAGGAGGGTGGAGAGAGGTGGGTGTGGGTCTGTTCAACCAAGGGACAAGTGACAGGACAAGAGCAAATGACCTCAAGTTGCACCAGGGGAGGTTTAGATTGGATATGAGGAAAAACTTCTTCACCAAAAAGGTCACCAAGCATTGGAACAGGCTGCCCAGGGAGGTGGTGGAGTCACCATCCCTGGTGGGATTTAACAGATGGGCAGATGAGGTGCTCAGGGACTTGTTTTAGAGGTGGGATTGGTAGTGTTGGGTTTATGGTTGGACTTGGTGATCTTAAAGGTCTTTTCCAGCCACTCTGATTCTGTAACATCTGTATACTCATGGGTATATGCAGGTCCATCATGGGTGCATCACCAGCAGAGGGGAAAAACCCTGCAAGGATCAGTGACAACCTCAGAAGGATTTCTGGAGAAACTGGTTTGACCTCTGCCCAGCCCCAAATGCACATCTGCTTTGTCAGACACTGCAGACAACACAATTTTCCTTTGCCATCTAAACATACAATCATCACAGCTTGGCCCAAAATACTCTGGTCCAGAATATTGTGGTCTTCTCAGGTGATTTTACCTTTTCATTATTTCTTTTTTAATCTGAGAAAGCCCCTTGCCCATGGAAAAGACAAAGAGCTTTAACTTCTGTGTTTTCTTTTTTCCCTCCTATCACTCATTTCCACCTGAAATAATTCCACCCAGTTCCAAACCAACATTTTTCCAGATGGATTTAACTCCCACCAGAATGATTACCCAGCTCTGTTCTTCTGAAGCTGTGGTTTCAGGCAACCTTGAAAACATTTAAATAGGTAATTATAATAATTTACAATTCCCTCAACTACCCCCTCGACAGCAATTGCTAAACAATAGCTTTTTCCCTTTCTCCTACTATTCCCTAGTCCCTCTGCAAGAGCAGAGGAGAACAGCAGACTCCATACCATAAATCATAATATTAAACAGATTTCTGGACCACAAATCTCCTCAAACCTACAGAAATAGATCATATTCATGACGTTTAATATCAACTATCCCCTATTAGATAACATCTGAGGTGTCTACACACTCATTTTTAATAGAACCACAAAGAAGACTGAAAGCCAACAGCATGAATGTGAAACTTTGGCCTGAGGAAGACTTTGGCCTGAGGAAGACTTTGGCCTGAGGAACACTTTGGTCTGAGGAACACTTTGGTCTGAGGAACACTTTGGCCTGAGGAAGACTTTGGTCTGAGGAACACTTTGGTCTGAGGAAGACTTTGGTCTGAGGAACACTTTGGTCTGAGGAACACTTTGGCCTGAGGAAGACTTTGGCCTGAGGAAGACTTTGGTCTGAGGAACACTTTGGCCTGAGGAAGACTTTTGCACACGCGTTGTTCTGATTGAAAACAAACAACAGGACCAGTGAGGTGATTCCTCTCCCACCATAATTGCAAGCAGGAAGTCATCATGGACATGCTTCTGCTGTCATCTCCAAAGGGAGGTGGCTCTTCAGCTAACGTGACTCAACGTTTTTAACATGGATGTAGAAGAAAATGTGAAAGAATTGTTGTCAAAGATGACACAAAATGGAGTGGGGGAAAAGAAAAGAAGATATTCCATTGTTCTCCTGGAGTTTTCTACTTAAACTGTACCAAAAATTCTTTGGTCACTTAAATACATTGGAGAAGATTGAGAGGGGATCTGATCAATGTCTGTCAATACCTGAAATGTGGGGAACAAATGGATGGGGCCGGGCTCTTCTGGGTGGTGCCCAGTGACAGGACAAGGGGCAATGGGCACAAACTGGGACACCAGAAGTTCCAGAGATACTGAAGGAAAAACTTCTTTGCTGTGAGGGTGTTGGAGCCCTGGGCCAGGCTGCCCAGAGAGGGTGTGGAGTCTCCATCTCTGGAGATGTTCAAACCCACCTGGACACTTTCCTGTGCAACCTGGTGTAGGGAACCTGCTCTGGCAGGGGGGTTGGACTGGATGATCTCCTGAGGTCCCTTCCAACCCCACCACTCTGGGACTCTGTGATTCTGTGAACTAAGGAAGAATTTCTTTGCTGAAAGGGTTCTGAGGCATTGGAAGGGGTTGCCCAGGGCAGCGGTGGAGTCCCCATCCCTGGAGGGATTGAAGAGTCGTGTAGACACAGAGCTGAGGGACAGGGGTCAGTAGGGACTGGGCAGTGCTGGGGTCATGGTTGGACTCGATGAGCTCAAAGGGCTTTTCCCACCCAGGCAATTCTGGGATTAATACCCAGTAACTGTGGCTGGGAGTGGGTCCCATTTCTTTCTCACCAGCAGCACCGTTGCCATTCTCATTCACCCTTCTCACATGGCCAACAAACGAGGGAACACGAGAGATTAACACTAACTGGGCTAGAAGGCATCTCAAGAAGTTCATGACTGCCCCAAATCAGAAATGTGTCTACCAAACCCATGTGAATACTTCAGCCTTCAGAGCCCAGAGGGCTCAGCTGGGCTTTCTCCAAGAGCCTCTGGCAGGCAGGGAGCTGAACCTGGGTCACATCAAGCCCTAATTTTCTGCCCCAAGCATGGGCTGGCTTTCTCCTCTTTTGGGGTCCCAATTCCAGAAACAAGGCAAGTAGGTCACATTCAGCAAGTACATTCCTGGAGAGTCTCAAATCCTAAGATATACTTGGGGTCACCTGAGATGAGACCCAAAATCAACCCTTGGGTGTATACACAAGCGATGAGAAGGAAGATGGCATGTCCTTCAGGTATGGTATTGATGAGACCTGACCAGAGAGGCTGCCACATTCCAGTGTCCACATGTCAGAAAGGACATCGAGGTGGGAGTGGGTGGGTGGAGGGGAAGAAAACTGGAAATGGTTCAGGAAACAGCTAGAAGAATGGTTTGAGGTCAAACCTGCCATGAGTATCTCAAGCTAATGGTTTATCCAGGAGAAGGTTAAGAGGTGACTTGATCACAGCCCACAAGTACCTGCGTATGGAAGAGGTTTTTGATAGCAGACAGCTCCTTAATCATCCAGCTGATGACTTCATAATGAAATCCAAGAGTCAGAAGCTACAAGGAGGCAAATTCAGGCCTGAAATTAAATCGAACTTTTCTGACCATTCAGGGAATTAACTGCTGAAACTGTCAACTTGGAGACATCCTGGGGTTTTTGGTTGCTTGGAGCTTTAAATCAAAGCAGTTGTCTTTCAAAATCTGGGTGGGATTCACATCATCCCTTTTTCTCTCTGCAACTGGTAAGAAGGAGTCCAAGGATTTGGTTTAATGACCACTAGAGAGGAGAAACTCCAGAGGACATCTTGCCTCCTGGTTTTTGGGGGGTTTTTTTAATAAAAAAGAGAGGTATCTATCAAGTGTTTTCCCATCCTACAAGTTGCATTAGTGTAGGGAGATGTCATCAAGTCTTTCTACCTCTCAGGAGGCAATGGTCAAGTCATGACATACATCTGATTTCCTCCTGAGAGCTCCTCATCTGTTGGTCCTATCTCAAATGTGAGGTCTTAATCCATCTGGCTCATGGACCAACAGCTTGTTCACATTGATCATTTAACCTGGTCATTGGAAGGTGTCCCTGCTGATGGCAGGGGGGTTGGAACTGGATGATCTTGAAGGTCCCTTCCAACCCAAACCAGTCTGGGGTTCTATGATTCTACTTGAGTTGGTGGCTACAGCTCCACTAAGCTTCCTGACTTGCTGTCACTATGCCTCAGTGAAGACAACCTAGAAGAGTTAAAGAACAAGAAGGGACCATTCCCCAGCCCTCCTGCCATGCATGTAAGTACAGGAGCAGACCTTCCCTGCTCCAGCACAAAGGCAACCTGAAGAACCTAAATTACTGCTGCTAGTTCTGGGAATTTCCACATGGTTTGCAATCCAAACTCCATTTACGGGAACACTCAAGCAATGGTTGCATCCAGCTCCTCAAGGATTTGCAAACACACCCCAAGGAGGTGTCAAGGGAAGGTTGGAGTCTCAGTAGTTCAGATTATTTCCAAGCAAGGGTTGAAGTTTGGATACAATCATCAGCTTAAACAGCATTAAACATCCCTGGGGTCAAACCAACATTCATCTCCCATCGCTGATGTTTCTCCACAGTGGCTGGAGGATTTCATGCCTTTAATTAGTGTTTGAGAGCCACTCCAACATGACAGCAGTGAGGGCTGTGAGAGGAGACAGATGGACACTTGGGAACGTTGGTAAATGGTATTGAGAGAATAAAACGTTGCCTTTTCCCCACTGTGCTTCTGGTTTTACAGATTTATCCAGAGCAAGAGAACCTCTGCAGGCAACTTCACCCCTGAGCACGGGGCTGGTTACAAACCAAACTGCAGAGACTCTAAACTTGACTCCTTTTCATCTCCCTCACCCCAAATAAATCCTGCCCATTTACCCTGAGTAGCCAGTGAGCTATTAGGAGACAGTGGATTTTCCAGGGCATGTTTCTGCAATGTAAGAGCAGACAAAGCAATTGTTGCTTGGGGACTCCTTGGACTTTTTACAGTTTCCAGAGAAAACTCAGACTGTGAAGGTTTGTGAGTCCTATTTTTTTAAAAAAAAAATTCTTTTTAACTTATTTCCAGTCTGTTCAGACCTGCCTCCAACATCTCTCCTTCCTTTTTTTTTTACTGTGTAATAATTTTAAGACAACTGAAGCTCGTTCCTTGCTCAAATCTACCTCATCCTCACCAATTGCATCTGAACTGCTGGATCTGGCACCAATTCACAGCTCCAGAGCAGGAACGTGTGTGCTGGCATCATCCCAGCTCAGGACCTGAGCTCTTATCCCTCTCCCCACTGATTTAGACCCCAGCATTCGTGGGGACAACAAGGACCAGCCCAGTGACATTATCACAGAGGAGCTACCACATCCTGCAGCCATCTCTGGTTGGGGTGGCTGGAGGATCACTGCAGTACAAACCCATCATGTGCTTTCATAAAGGTTTGGAGAAGCACCAGAAGGTGGAAGGGAACTGGAGGGACCAAGCAAGGTTAAAACAACCCATGTAAGCAACAGCTCCCATGGACTTTAGGAGAGCAAACCAGATTAGTTTGGAGATCCTGGGGTGCTTAATGAAGGAATAGTCTTAAACACCATCTTGCAAGATGGTCAAATGCCTCAGTTTCTAGTGATTTCTCATGGCCATGGTCATCAAACAGAACCCAGTTTCCCTGCTCTGTGCTCACCCTATAAAGCTGAAGAGGCAGGATGAAGCCATTCTGCAAACATGTGCAAAACTCAAACACTCCTGGACTGTGGAGATGTTTGAATTTGACTCCAATTTAAAGGACTAGACCCCAATCTCATTACGACGTTAATAACCCACTACAGAGTTCATGTTTGGAGCTCTCCTCTCAAGCCAAAGCCCAGCTGAAGGCAGTGACTCAAGTGACCTTTCCAGCTGCTGGATTGGACCTTGTCTTCTGTAAGGCAAGAAGAATTGCTGTCTCACTGCAGAGCAGGAGATGCCAACACGATGCAAGAGCAGCCTTTGGTGTAGTCACCATCCTGCTGGCACTGAGCAGAGCCTCTTATTTGCTGTAAAAATCTCTGATTTCTCAGTTCACAAGCAAATCTGAGAAAAAAAACCCAACAAAACCAAACTGGAAAAGAGATTTGCTTTAGGTTCAGAGCAAAAGAGAAAGATTTAAAGCTTTTTAGCAAACCAAAGAGTGATAAAAGTGCTGTTGGAGGGTCGAACACAGCCCATCAGCAGACTCAAAATGTGAATGTCTTGGTTCCTCCTTGAGCTCATTCAAAGCTTTTATTAAAAAAATAAAAATGAACATCAATTTCAAAAGAGAACTTCACTCCAAAGCCAAAGTTGAAACTTTTTGGTTGCAAAGACTGAAATGAGGCACTTACATTCCCCACCCGCCCCCGCCACCACTGTTAGTTAAAGGGTTGGATGCTTCCACCAGAACCATTTGTCCAAAATCAACACAAATTCCAGAAATGATTCCTTTGAACCCACTTTTTTCAGTGAAAAATAAAGTTGTGGCTTGGGTCCAGCTGGGCGGCAGCTCATGATGAGGTTACTCAGAGTTTCTGCCACAGGTGTGACAGCAGAAGGTGCCACACAAGTGCTCCTCAACCCCTTGTCAAGTAGGCAGCCAAAATTAACTTGTTAAGGTAGGTCTGAGCTGACACATCACTTGACCATCTAAAGCACTTGGAATTGTCCTCATGAGTCACATTGCAAACAAAGTTTTGGGTGCCATAACCAAGAAAAAGGGACCTTAGAGCATCTGGTCCATCATGGGCAGGCAGAGGTAGGTGTGGGAACAAACACAGATGCATGTGCTGTCCCATCTGAAGGTCACCATAACATACATGCCATCATCTCTGGTTGATCTTCTGTGCTTGAAAGGAGCTGAGCACAAAGTCAGCTCCATCCTGGGCATGTGTGTATCTCACATGTGGTCTTGTTCAAGGGTGGAGCTTTTAACATGAAAGCCAAGGAGTGGCCCACACATCTGGATATCCAGGGACTGGAGGTGAAGGTGGGAACTCTGGAGTCTTTCTTCACCTAACCAAGAGCAGGGTCTGACCACAGTTGTCCCAGGTGCTATCTGAAAGTTCTCAGGTCTATTGGCTATCCCACTATGTCCAGGTATTGTCCTGTCAATGTGATTCCCCATGAACCAGGAGAATCCTTCCCATTCAAGATCTGAGCAAAACTAGGATTGTCACCAAAAAAACTCCAAACCAAAAGAAAATGGAGATTCCTTCAACAAGCTGAACACTTGCTGACAAGGGCAAAACAAATCTTCAGGAGAAAAAAAAATAATCTCAAGTTCCTACCACGTCAGACACAGGTTGCAGCCCAGCTTCTTACACTTTAATGAGTAAAAAAGACCCAAAGTGCATCAGAAAGTTAAAAATCAAACAGAAATTGTTGTTCTTTATGAAAATGAAAGGGAGGAAAAGGGAAATGATCTCCCACAGTTGGAGTAAAGTCTTGTTGGGATTTAGTTCCAACCATCACTTCATTAGTTTGGTGTCTCATCATAAAGGCATTTCCAGTGGGACATGGGACCAAGAGACACGTTGGCACCTGAACAACGTCCTGTCCTCACCTTATTGCTCTGCCCCAGAAGAAAAAGGAAGAAGCCCCAAGCTCCAGTCAAGGACTGACAAAGTCAGAACCAAGAGTTTTGGATGTACTGACCCCAGAAGAAGAACAGAAGGCAGAGGTTGTGCAGGTACAAGGGCAGGAAGCAGAAGCAAATCAGTCTTCACATTCCCAGCACGACTTCTGCAGACCCTTGCTAGCTGTTCACCTTCCATCTCCAGAGCTCAGCTCGACACAAGGCTGGCTTTCTGAGACCACAGGAGGCAAAAGCCATCTCCTAAGTAATGAGTTAACCACACCTTGGCCATCAGTTGGTCACACCAAGGCAAGGTAACCTCCTGCTGCCATCAGCAGTGACCTCAAGGCATTGCACACGGGACCTGAACATTAAATGAGGGGACATCCTGCATCAGGGCACTGGTCCATCTAGATGAACCTTTGTTTCCAACAAGGTCCATAAGGAGACACCCAGGGAAGAGCAAGAATAGAGCAAACAGATATGACCCCTCACTGGAAGTGTTCAAGGCCAGGTTGGATGAGGCTTTGAGCAACCTGGTCTGGTGGAAGGTGTCCCTGCTGCTGGCAGCGGGGTTGGGACTGGATGAGCTCGAAGGTCCCTTCCAACCCAAACCAGTCAATGATTCTGTGATATGACAGTTCCCTTGAGCAGTCAGAGGAGGCTTCCTAAGACTCCAAGAACTACTAGGGAGATGAACCACACCACATCTCCCTTCCAGATACCTGCATACTCCCATTTGGACCCACAAGGAAACATCAAAACCACAATCTTCAATGCACTGGGAGCTATCTCATACCCCTGCTCAAAGAGCAGAGGTCCTTCAGCAGAGTGTGAAGTAAAGCTGTGGCACCAATATCATTGTAATTCATAGCACACAACTTCCAGCCCCACCTCAGGCTGTGGAGCTACAGCAGAGGAGCAGCACTGCACCAGTAACACACAGTCACAAAGTCACAGAATCATGGAAGCATTTGGTTGGAGAAGACCTTTGAGATCATCAAGTCCAGCCACACCTGTCCACTACTAAACCAGATCTCTGAGCACCTCATCTACCTGTCTGTTCAATCCCTCCAGGGATGGGGACTCCACCACTGCCCTGGGCAACCCCTTCCAATGCCTCAGAACCCTTTCAGCAAAGAAATTCTTCCTCACATCCCATCTCAACTGCCCTGGCCACAACTGGAGCCCATTTCCTCCTGTCCTGTCCCTTGGTTGAACAGACCCACCCCCACCTCTCTGCACCCTCCTCCAAGGGACTTGGACAGAGCCACAAGGTCTCCCCTCAGCCTCCTTTTCTCCAGGCTCAGCACCCCCAGTTCCCTCAGCCGGGAACTCAGCACACTTGTGCTCCAGACCCTTCCCCAGCTCCGGTCCCTTCTCTGGACACGCTCCAGCACCTCCAGGTCCTTCTGGGACTCAGGGGCCCAACACTGAACCCAGCACTCGAGCTGCAGCACTATTGGAGTTGCGACAGTGCAGCAACCACTGCCACAGAGGGAAAAGGTCTGCGAGGCTCAGCCCCAGCCACACTGAGTTTCCTGAAGCCATCTCATTGCCTTGGCACTGGGAACAAGGAAAATTTTCTCAATCCTCCCTAAAATGACTTGGGAGCAAAACACACTTAATGGGACTGGTGCTTCAAAGTCAGATAGGGACATTTTACCATCTCTCTTTCTGCCTAAGGGACAGACTAAGTCCCTCTTACAAAGCCAAGCCTGGAACTAGATGTTAAATCTAAGAAACATTCAGGGTTTGGGGTTTTTTGGGGGGGGTTGGGGGGGTTTTTTGGTTTTTTTCTTTAAGCAAATCCTTTGCAGCAGGATATTGTGAAATCCAGCCAGGGGCCACTGGTAAAATGAAATGCCAGGAGCACAAAGGATGGTGCTCAGAGGAAAAAGCCCGAGCAGCTCCGTGCATTCTCATACATTATCTATACACACACATTTTCTAATTTCTCAAGTGCTCTGATTCTCTGCCAGCTGCTATAAATTTCACCTGGAGAAAGGGGATCAAGTCCAGGCCTCATTAGGTTTTTATATTCTTTGCTGATTGCTTTTGCAGGCCTCCGAGTCTGTCTCCAAGGGACCCCCAGGGTTCAAAGATCAAATAAATTGTCTGGCAGATTTATCAGGTCTCATGGTAGGTAACCATGTAGTAAACTTCCTTTTGCTTTTCTCCCCCCCCCTCCCCCTGAATTCAAGAGTAGAAAAGAAAAGAAAAAATTAAAAAAAAAAGAAGATGGTCTCACATCCCCCACTTTGTCACCTCTCTGGTTTTAGGGTGCTGAGTTTGATGCCTTCTGTGCAGTCTTCATGAGCAGAAAGCAGTAGCAGCACAGGAGGAGAGGAGACAACAGCAGCACAGTCAAGCAAGCCAGAAATAAAGTTGTGAGACTGAACAGCAGGGGAGGAAGAAGAAAAAAAAAAAGGGGGAAAAAAAAAAGTACTTTTTTTAAATAAAAGCATTTGCAAAACCACCACACTGTCTCTGATAGAGTTTTCCTCCAGGTTTGCACCCTGGAGTATTTCTGCAAAGGTTGTTGCAAAGCAAGGTGTGAATCAGGCCTGCCAGATGCCTGCAGGCAGCTCTGATCCCAGCAGGTCATTAGCTCTGAGAACTGTTTTTACCCTCGTTACGCAGCTTCCAGCCTGGTCCTGGTGTGCAGCTGGCCAGGAGAAGGACAGACAAAACGTCCCCAGATCTGCCTCCAAAAAACCATGTGTACACAGTCTCCCCAGAAACTGTCCCTCCCTTTAGCACGAGCTAAAGCAGAGGAGTAAAATGTTTTCTTTGTTCCTAAATGTCAGGGATTAACTGAAATCAAGAACAGACCAAAATTTTCTTAGTCTCTTTTTGAAGAAATTTCAGATTATACACCTTAAAAATGTAAGCCTGTAGCAAAATCATTTCCATTCTTGGGGGTGCTATAGCCCCAAGGTCCTTGTTAGAGGGACCTTCTCAGCCTGAGAAGTTGGGACAATGCAAGGCCCACAGCACTCCCAGGCAGCGATTAGCAAAAGCAAATGAGGAAAATCAGAGACTTGAAGAGCAGCAGTGGGGTTCTCAGCTGCAGTGGTGGATTGGTTTGAGCTGGGACAGAGCTGGGTCTCTTTTTAGCAACTAGAACAGTGCTGAGGTTTGGGTTCATCTGGAATTGGTCATGAGAAGAACATTGATACCACACCGATGTTTTCATTTGTCACTGGCAGTTGAAGGACTCTGTGTTTTGCCAGTCTGCAAGTGCAAATCTCAGCGGGTGAGGAATATTGACCTGACTCAGCTCCATGGGCACTGGGCTCTGCCAAGGGGCTGTTCCAGCTCCTGTCCCCCATGGGCAGGAGATCCAGGAGGGGCTCTTCCTCTCTGGCTCTCTCTGGCTCTGGCTCGGGCTCTGGCTCTCCCGGGATTGCGGTTTCGGGTCGGGATTGTCGCTGCTCCGGGATCGTTCTCTGGGAACGGGCCGGGCTGGGTGGGTGGGTGCTGAGCAATGGCCCTGGGGGGCACTCATTTGCATATTTTATTACTATTATTATTGTCATTATTATTTTAATATCATTATTTTCAGTTTTATTTCATTTCCATGATTAAATTGTTCTTCTCTCCCCCTACGAGACCCCTCACCCCTGCCCCCCAGTTCTGTCCCCTGTCCCCTGGAGAGGAGTGAGCGAGTGGCTGGGTTTGGCTGCCAGCCCAGTGCTCCCAGTACAACCAGCACAAATGGGTTGAGGACAGCGGAGGCACAAGGCTGGCAGGCAGCAGCCATAGCTTATGAAACAAGTGGAGACAGCTGGAAGGACAAGAAAAGGGTGGAGGGTGAAAAGCACAGGAGCCTGAAATTACAGAGAAAGGACATCCCTAACACAGCAAGGTCACCCAGACTGCTTCTGCCTAGGTCACCTCCAACACGGACTTGGCTGTCCTGCCATTAGACAACCTCAATGAGATTTCTGGATGTCAGAAAAGTAACATCATATCTACACCTTCAAGAGCAGCGTGGCCAGCAGGGCCAGGGAGGGGATTCTGCCCCTCTGCTCCGCTCTCCTGAGACCCTCCCTGCAGTGCTGCCTCCAGTGCTGGGGCCACCAACAGCACAAGGACATGGAGCTACTGGAGCCAGTGCAGAGGAGGCCACGAGGATGATGCCAGGGCTGGAGCAGCTCTGCTGTGAGGACAGGCTGAGAGTTGGGGCTGTTGAGCCTGGAGAAGAGAAGGCTCCAGGGAGACCTTCCAGTGGCCTCCCAGTACCTGAAGGGGCTCCTTGAAGGCTGGGGAGGGACTTTGGCCAATGGCAGGGAGTGACAGAACAAGGGGTGATGGCTTGAAAGTGGCAGAGGGGAGATGGAGCTGAGATGTGAGGAAGAAATTCTTTGGTGTGAGGGTGGTGAGACCCTGGCCCAGGTTGGCCAGAGAAGCTGTGGCTGCTCCTCCCTGGAGGTGTTCTGGGCCAGGTTGGATGAGGCTTTGAGCAACCTGGTCTAGTGGAAGGTGTCCCTGCTGCTGGCAGGGGGGTTGGGACTGGATGAGCTTTGAGATCCCTCCCAACCCAAACCAGTCTGGGATTCTATGACCTTCCCATCACCCTTTTTGCCCAATAGCACCCTATGGGGTAACCTATTGAGACACCATCCTCAGCACCCCCTCCTGCTCCTCACCCTAAAGCAGCAACACAGGGTGGGCATCACCCTTTGACATCAGGCAGGGAAGTGAACACCCAGGGTGTGACTTTTGCTTCAACCACAAGAGCAGTTCCAGTATTTAACATGAGGGTCAGCAGGTTGCAGAAGCAGAGGAGAACCCCTCAAAGTAGAGGTGGAAACCTGAAGAGCTCACAGAACCCAGGGCTGTGCTTCCCTCTTGCACCAGGCTTTGACCAGTGTCATGGTTTAGTGGTGGACTTGGCAGTCTCAGGCTTAGAGTTGGACTCAATGATCTTAAAGATCTTTTCCAACTAAAACCATTCCATCATTCTATGATGTTCCAGGTTTCTTGCTGCAGTCCTGGAACAGAAACCTCTGGAGGAGAAAATCCATCCAAGCCTTTTATCCAGGTATTGAGATGGGTTTGTGGGACAGGACTCCCCCACTAACCTGAGAGCTCCTGACTGGTTAACTCACAAGATGAGCCAGGAAAGAAAAGCTTTCACCCAGGGCTTGAGCCAGGAGCAGGAATGACGTGGAGACAAGCAGAGTGGGCAAGACCAGCTGCCCACAATGTGTCAGAGATCCACCCCACCCAGGAGGAGACAGACACAACAGGACATTTCAGTATTAACTGAACCTCCCAAAGCTTGGTGGCACTGGGAACCTGGTGTGAGTGAGCTCACTAGCAGGATTCTCCCTAAGGAGAATGGACTCAAGGGGGTCACCAAGTCCCCATCCCACCCCATTTATCTACTGGGAGGGCTCTCCATACAAATGGGAACTGCCAAAGCTCCATTGCTGCTTGGTCATAGAATCCCAGACTGGTTTGGGTTGGAAGGGACCTTCAAGCTCATCCAGTTCCACCCCCCTGCCAGCAGCAGGGACACCTTCCACTAGACCAGGTTGCTCAAAGCTTCATCCAACCTGGCAATGAGGTCAGAGTCACAGTCCCCAGCACAGGCTCCATCCCCAGAACCCCACAGATACCAGAGCTGTTACATCTGCATGGTGGCCAGCAAAGACATCCTGGGAGGCCTTTGAATTTGGGGAACATCTTGGTCTCTAGCAAGCACACACAGAGGCAACACCAAAAGACCTCAAAGAAGGACCATTGCTCACTCCTCAGAGCTGTCTCCTGCTTGATGCTGCTGCCTTGAAGCCCAATGAGACATCTAGGGTTCACCTTCAACCAAAGAATCTCCTGAAAGCCCATCAGGGTCACACCACCACCTCCAGGCCATGGAGATTGTGCCAATTTTATCCTCAACACTGCATAAAAGAAGAAGTCTACCATCAGCCAGAGCCAGCTGGCCTCAGTTTTGTCTTCTGCTAAGCTCTCAGATGGTAAATGCTGAACCCAGTTAATCAACTGTAGCGTTCCACCCCAGAATTGGCTGCTCTTGGGGGAAGAGGGAAATGATTTCTATATATAGGTCAGTAAGTGCTCTGGGAATGAAAGATGCTTTATAAAGTCCTCCTCCTCACCATGCAGCATCAGCTGGGCTTTTCAGGAGGGATTTGTTAGGGGTTTTTTTTCCCTCTTTAAATGATTTTTCCATGCACCAGCTGATCTGGAGTTATCTAAATGAATTTCCACAAGCATGAAGCTTCATCTGCTCTCATTGCAGACTTCCATATATTTTAATATGTCAAGTAGTGGAAATTTCTCAGAGCTGGGAGGTTTATGGCTCTGGAAGATCAGAAATAACTTATCCAGCTAACAGACATCTATGTAACAGCAGTGGATAAGAGGTCTTTGAAATGGGATGTTTCAAAACAAACAGGAGGTATAGAGCTGATAGTCACCTAGGTGGAACTCCATAATGGTGTCCATCCAAAATTGGGATTAGAGCAAGCAGAACATTTTCCATTTCATTGTTATTTCTTTCCTCTTTCTACTTTAGGAAAAAAGTCAGATTAAAATGCTGAAAATAAATTTTAAGGCTTTGTTTCCCCAGAGAGCAAACTGTTATCCTTCCCCTCCAGATCTTACCCTGGTGGTGGCTCATTTCCTTCTGATACCACTTGTGTTAAACTTTGTGCACAAGTCTTGGAGAGCAACAAGATCAGGCTCCAGAAAGCAGAGCTTGGAGAAAGATTAATCAATTTATAGGGCACACAAGAGCTAGGTGGTTCTTCTGGACTCTCCTGTCCCATCCATTATTGGCCAGGCAGGTCAGACCCTATGTTAGGACCCAGGATTTCCCCAGATTCCATCCCCACACTGAGACCATCCAAATAACATCCATGAAGAAGGGTATAGAGGTGTTATGAGGCCATACTTACATGGGGAAGGAGCCATCTCACATGTCCACTACTGAGCAATGAGGATGAGCACCACCACCTCATGGGATGGAAGTGAAGAGGAAAGTCCCACAGACATAGAGGTGGTGCTCTCCAAATATCTCCACACCTCAGCCAATACCTCAAAGCCTCAAAGAGCTCCAGGAAGGCTGAGGAGGGACTTTGGCCAAGGGCAGGGAGTGACAGAACAAGGGGTGATGGCTTGAAAGTGGCAGAGGGGAGATGGAGCTGAGATGTGAGGGAGAAATTCTTTGGTGTGAGGGTGGTGAGACCCTGTCCCAGGTTGGCCAGAGAAGCTGTGGCTGCTCCTCCCTGGAAGTGTTCTGGGCCAGGTTGGATGAGGCTTTGAGCAACCTGGTCTAGTGGAAGGTGTCCCTGCTGCTGGCAGGGGGTTGGGACTGGATGAGCTTTCAGGTCCCTCCCAACCCAAACCAGTCTGGGGTTCTGTGAAACAGGAACAACTCAAGTTTGCAGTGACCAGAAGTTCCCATGACAGAGCTCATCCACAGAGCTTGTTCTCTCCCACTTGGAGCTGCTCCAGTTTGGGTGCTAGAGTGATTCAGGAGATATCTCCTCTGCAAATGAATCCAGTCTGGTGTGATGGAACAGAGGTCCTTGCACCTTCACCCCTCTTCTACCATGTCTGGTACCCCACTTCCACAGAGATGTGCTGCACAGCTTGCAGCAGCTCCTCCTCTGTGGTGGGACAGGTCTGCACTGATGAAGATTAGTGTCATTAGTGGTGAGAGTCCTCTAAAGCCTAATAAAGGGTTAACCTATTTTTTTTTAAACCTGGAAGAGGAAAAAACCTTTTCTTCCCTCAAATCCTTCAGGATGTAGGGTTCACCTTGTCTGGTCATTGCCACCATGACTATTGGTGTCTCCACTTCAGCTTAGAGATCCAATTTTATTTTTTTTTAATTAAATATTCTTTTTATATGGTCCATTAAGAGCTGTCCCTCCAGAGTAAAACTCATCTCAAAGAGGAATCCCACCAGAAATCCTTTGGAGCTTCTTGTACCTTATGGAATCTCAGTGAAATGGTTTAATTGGCTCAAAAGTGATTAGGGAGGGTGACAAAGAGACACTGTCACTGCATTAGCCATGGAGGGGAAGGAAATCCAGGTCAGAAAACACAAGGGTGGAGTTTCTCTTCCACTACCCAGGCCAACTTCAACACATCAAAATCCCACCCATACTCTCTTGCTCACACAAAAACCTTGGAGTTTGCCTGCTGCCTCTCCAGGGTGGAAAAATTCCCTCACTCTTCAGTTTCTCCCCTCCTTTACCCTTTGATTTCAAGACATTGAGTGCTAGAAAGTGGAAGAAGCAGCCAACAGCAGTTACAGACAGCGAGGAGATGACAGCAGGGAAGTCCATCCAGACAACATTCCACCTATCTCCCATAACAAAGGCTTGGTGGGACCTCATGATAGTTTTCCAGTAGCTTAAAGGGAACTACAAAGAGGTCAGAGGTTCTCCACATGGAGAGGACATGGGGCAACAAACTGCATCTTAAGAAGTTGATCTTGATATAAGACTTTTTATTTTATTTTATTTTTTACAACAAACTCAATCACTGGAACAACCTCCTCAGGAATGTGGTGGAATCTCCATCACTACAGGTTTTCAAGATACAAATGGACATGGTTCTAGATCATCTCATTTATGTTTGTTTCCACAAAACCTTGTACCAGATGACCTCCTGAGATCCCTTCCAACCTAGGCTGTTCTATGATAACAAGAGTTACTGTCCCTGAAATCATCCATGCTGTTTCAAACACATCTCATACCTCCTGCAACAGGAAGGTCTGCTGCTCACATGGGACATCACTGCTCCTCCTTCACTGCTTTCAAAACCTCTCTAAGCCAACCTGGTGGGAGTGAAAGGTATGTCCCACATCAATTTCAGTCACAAATACTTCCAGTAGCATTTGCTGGGTCTTGCCTACACCTTGCTGCTCCTGGGCCCTCACTTGTTCCTTTTTGAGGTTGTGCAGAGGTAGGACTTCACCTCTGAAGAGCAACTTCCAGGGTCATCTTCACTCAATTTTTGCTATGGATCCATGAAGGATCACAGAATGGTTTGGGTTGGGAGGGACCTTCAAGCTCATCCAGTCCCAACCCCCCTGCCAGCAGCAGGGACACCTTCCCCTAGACCAGGTTGCTCAAAGCCTCATCCAACCTGGCCCAGAACACTTCCAGGGAGGAGCAGCCACAGCTTCTCTGGCCAACCTGGGCCAGGGTCTCACCACCCTCACACCAAACAATTTCTTCCTCACATCTCAGCTCCATCTCCCCTCTGCCACTTTCAAGCCATCACCCCTTGTTCTGTCACTCCCTGCCCTTGGCCAAAGTCCCTCCCCAGCCTCCCTGGAGCCCCTTCAGGTACTGGGAGGCCACTGGAAGGTCTCCCTGGAGCCTTCTCTTCTCCAGGCTGAACAGCCCCAACTCTCTCAGCCTGTCCTCACAGCAGAGCTGCTCCAGCCCTCAAACACTTTGGTACAAGGGCTCCTGTTCACCACCCAGAAAGATTAAACCTTCATTAAAGTGAGGGCTGAATTCAGCTCAAGCAAAGAAGTTTATTCCACAGCTCCCCTGAAGACATAATTCATCAGTAGACCTCATCATCAGGACACTCCTCAAGCAACATCTCCTTTTGCAAATCTTTTCTCCATTCCTCTCCTCATTTTTGGACTCCCAATCTAATGTCTACCAAAATTACCCAGGTCTCTGCCTGCTGTTCCTCCACCCATCAAGCTTGTGGTGGGTATTTACCTCCAGAGCTCACAAACATGCAAGCAGGTCTGCTAATAAATTCACCTTCCATCTTCTCCTCCTCCCCCCACCAGCCCAACCATCAGAAGGAAAGAAAAAACCACCAAAAAAAAATCTGCATCAGCCACTTGAAAGCCCAGAGCTCACCTACAAGTATTTTTATTGAGGGGGTTTGGTTCTTGTTCCGAGCTGTAAACCCTTGATATCTTCCAGGTGTTGGCTCCTCAGCTGTTGATGGAGCACATTTGAGCAGCACAGGCAGCTGTGACCTCCAGGTGTGTGCCACTGGCAGCCAGCTTGGAGCTCAACAGCTGGTGGACTGGGAGGAACTGGAAGTGGTTTTCAGTTTCTTAATGAAGATGATTTCTTATTAAACTTGAAGCTCATGGCATGAGGTTCTCCAGGCCTGGAGGAAATTTGCATCTCGATGCAATTCCTTCACAGAAAGGTTTGGAGGTTTAAATAATAGAAGATTGAAAGCAGTTGGGGAGTTGAGAAGTGAGAGAAAGGAACATTGGAGAGACTTTCCATGACCAACAGACAGCAGCTTTCAGACCCATAACTCAACCCAAAGCTGCTCCACAGAGCCACGAGTCAGCCCAAAGCTGCTCCACAGAGCCACGAGTCAGCCCAAAGCTGCTCCACAGAGCCACGAGTCAGCCCAAAGCTGCTCCACAGAGCCACGAGTCAGCCCAAAGCTGCTCCACAGATGGTGAAGGATTGGGAGGTCTTGGCAAGGCCAAGGCAAGAGACTAAGCAACACAAGATCAGCACAGTCAAGAAATGAGCATGAGGAAGGGACAAGATTTTCCACCTGTAGTTTTAAGAGATATTTAGAGGAGCAGAAGTGTTCACTCAGGTTGGAAGAGAGGCCAGACACTAAATCACATCAAAGCACAGGATGATCAAAGCCCACCCAGGTGGTTGATTCCACCTCTCATACTTCAACAGTCTCTTACCAGTAGTTCAAATGCAGATTTAAGACCCAGCATATTTTAGGATATAAAGAAATCAGTTAACCCAGAAGACAACATGCACCAGCCCACAGACAAACTTCCACTGGGAACCAAACTCATCCTCAGGCTGAATTTCTTTATCAACCTCTGAATAAAACCTTCTCACAAAAGCAAGGAAGGTAACCACAACTCTGGTTCAAGTCCCAGATTCCTGTTCCTGACCTTCTGAATTGATAAAATATTGGAGGGGTAAGGGGGCTTCCAACAAGCATTTGAATTTTAATCAAATATTTATAACTGTTAGCATTTGTCACCTGGGGTTTGACCTAGTCCATCTTCTGGTTAATCTTGGTTTGGGTTCAGCTGAGACTCAAAGAGTTTTGTGTTCCTTCCAGTTAAATGTTCAAAACATGCTTTAAAATGCCTGCTCAGTCCTGGTTTGGAGAAAAGCAGAGCATTCACACACACTCCACTTGGGACAGCTCTGGGTTTGTCATTTAGTCATGACCAAAGGAGTCCTTGGAGCTGATGCCACACCAAGAGATCAGAAGATATCCCCCAAGATGCTGACCAGAATGATGAAGAAATAAAGCAGACAATAAAGTGTGAGGACCAAATCAACACCTGACTCAAGACAATGACTCCTCACAGGCTTTGGGGACTAAAAACAACATCATAGAATCATAAGGGTTGGGAGGGACCTTCAAGCCCATCCAGTGCCAACCCCCCTGCCAGCAGCAGGGACACCTTCCACTAGACCAGGTTGCTCAAAGCCTCATCCAACCTGGCCCAGAACACTTCCAGGGAGGAGCAGCCACAGCTTCTCTGGCCAACCTGGGACAGGGTCTCACCACCCTCATACCAAAGAATTTCTTCCTCACATCTCAGCTCCATCTCCCCTCTTCCACTTTCAAGCCATCACCCCTTGTTCTATCACATCCCAGCACAGAAACACCACTTGAGTTCCCAGCCATGAACATTTGCCCCTCCAGACTCCCTTTAAGCATGCAGTAGAGAAGGTCACCTCAACTCACAGCCGTTTGCTTCTCCACTGGGTTATTTTCCTTTGGCTTATCACTAGGGCAGCTCAAAGGTAAGTCAAGCACCCCAGCTCAGCAGCATGGATTGAGATGAGATGTGAGGAAGAAGTTCTTTCCTGGGAGGGTGGTGAGACCCTGGCCCAGGTTGTCCAGAGAAGCTGTGGCTGCTCCTCCCTGGAAGTGTTCTCGGCCAGGTTGGATGAGGCTTTGAGCAACCTGGTCTAGTGGAAGGTGTCCCTGCTGCTGGCAGGGGGGTTGGAACTGGGTGAGCTTTAAGGTCCCTTCCAACCCAAACCAGTCTGGGATTCTGTGATAAGGAAGAAATTGGTGACACTGAGGGTGGGGAGACCCTGGTCCAGGTTGCCCAGAGAGGTGGTGGAAGCCCGATCCCTGGAGACATTCCAGGCCAGGTTGGATGAGGCTTTGAGCAACCTGGTCTAGTGGAAGGTGTCCCTGCTGCTGGCAGGGGGGTTGGGACTGGATCAGCTTGAAGGTCCCTCCCAACCCAAACCAGTCTGGGATTCTGTGACCAGGTCAGATAAACCTCCTTTCTGGACCTAGTCTGGTGTAACAGCTGATAGACAACTCAAAACCATCTCATTCATCTCCAGCAATCCTAAGGTGCTATATTTAGGTGCAATATAAATTATAATAAATTATATTTATATAAGGTGCAATAATTAGGTGCCCTAATTAGGCACCTAATTCTCCTCAACCAGAAGGAAATGTATTCACAGGACCAATTTCATCTCAGGCTGGTTCCCCAGTGTGATTCACCATCCATGGTGAGATATTTGTGCCATTGAAGAGGAACAGGCAGTACTGGTCCTTTTGGCAGTGACCTTGGCTTAAGCATGATGTTAATTTACAGCCCAAGTTGGGTTTTTTGTTGGTTTTTTTTGTAGTAAAAATGAAAAAAAAAAGCATATTTCACGTAGAATTTTGATTAGAAGAAAGTTAGAAGCAAGCTGGCTTGCTGCCCACGGTGGAAATGCAGATTATTTTATCAACTGGACTATTCATTGAACTCATCTTTGATCATGGGTTCATTTCCTAAGGAGGAAAAGGAAAAAAAAAAATCACTAATTGCCCATATGCAATTAGCAGGAGAGAAGCCTTTTGCTGAGCATCTTCCTCAATCCTCAGATTCAGGGTAAAAAGTGCTTAGCATATGCCTAAAATATATAAATATACACACAAAAAAAATCAGTATACCAGGGAAAGGTTTAATCACTGCCCAATAAATATCTTTTTGCTTTTGAGAGGGAAATTCCTTCTAAGAAAAGCCCAATCTGTTCATTTTAAGAACGTGTGAAAACCCTTGGCCTTCATCTTTAAATTTCCTGAACTTCAGCACTTTTTTTGCAGTGCTTTTAATTAAAATTAGGTGGGTTTATGTATATACAATGTCATAAAAACCAAGTCTTGGGTGCCTCCTCTGTGTTGGAAACTGGGCTGTGGTGGAGAGGGAACATCTGCAGCCCCTGGAGTCATCCAAGTCCTGCCTGCACGTGGTTGTTAGGATGTCACACTTAAAAAATAATCAGTGAGCAGGTTAATTCCCAGAGTTACCCCCTGAATATTGGGCAGGTTTGAACCATCTGAAGGTAGAGGAGCTGTGATCACTTCCATCTCCCTCCCTCACTCATTGTGATGGTTCCCACCAGCTCCACAGCAGATGGAGAGCAGGCACTCACCACTGTGCATCACCACCTGGCAGGTCCATGGGGAAGGGTTTGGTTTTCCTGCCTTGTCTTGAGGCTCTTCTGGTGTAGCCTACTGGCTGGTTCTCCATCAGAACTCTGTGAGAGGAAGCTGAATTTTCACTAAAAAACCCAATCTTTTTAGTGTCCTAAAAAAGGGACACTCCAGAGAAGGGAACGGAGCTGGGGAAGGGTCTGGAGCACAAGTGTGCTGAGTTCAGGCTGAGGGAACTGGGGGTGCTGAGCCTGGAGAAAAGGAGGCTGAGGGGAGACCTTCTGGCTCTGTCCAAGTCCCTGACAGGAGGGTGCAGAGAGGTGGGGGTGGGTCTGTTCAACCAAGGACCAAGGGACAGGACAAGAGGAAATGGGCTCCAGTTGTGGCCAGGGCAGTTGAGATGGGATGTGAGGAAGAATTTCTTTGCTGAAAGGGTTCTGAGGCACTGGAAGGGGTTGCCCAGGGCAGTGGTGGAGTCCCCATCCCTGGAGGGATTGAAGAGTCGTGTAGACACAGTGCTGAGGGACAGGGGTCAGCGGGGACTGGGCAGTGCTGGGTTCATGGTTGGACTCAATGATCTTAAAAGTCTTTACCAACCAAAATGATTCTATGATCATAACCATGAACTTCCTGGGGCAGGAACTATTTCTTCACCTGAAGAACACCAATGTAGAGACTCCAACTCCCAGTCTTGGTTCTGATGTTTGCTACAGCAGCACTAACACAAAAGAAAAAGTCATTTCCCCACTGATTTGTGCCTACCAAGAGCCAAGCTCCTGACCATGCTGACCTCATACATGAGACAGGACCATAGCAGCCCAGCCATGTTGTCTTAATTGGGTCACAGCAGCTTGAAAAAAATAATCAATTTCAAATACATCCTTTGCCAAGTGTCCAGAGCCAAGTTCAAAAGAAGATTCCTCAACTATTTGAGCATTTTATAATAGGTATAAAAAGACAAAGTGCTTTATTTTGTCACACTTATAAAATATTTAGGCAGATTTTTTCCTTCTATTCAAGCTACTGGCTTAAAGCCTTGCATAAAAAAAAGCTCTTAACATCTGATAACAGGAAGGGGTGAGGAAGGAAACAACTTCTTCAGCAGAAAGAAGACTTGCCCTTTAGGTACCTCATATTCTTGTTCCTCACCAGGCCAGACTCTGTCATTCCCACTGCTCTCCTGGCAGGTCATTGTTTCTCATCATTGACTACCTTGGCAGTTACTTACATTTTGGAAAGTATTTTAACAATGAGCTGAGAGAAGTTCTAGACCTCTAAAGTATGTTTCTAATATTCATTCTCTTCGTTAAGGATAAATAACCTTAATAAACTTGAGCTCCATTGACTAGAAAAGCTATTTGGTTTCATTTAGTTACTGGCTGATGACTCCAACATACTCCTGGTAGGATTCAGCTACTCAATGGATTAGCTTGACCAAAGGCAGTAGAGCTTAATTCAACCATCCTCCAGGCCTCTTCAGCTAGGTCAGAATGTTTGTACCCAAAAAAATCACCCTAGAAATCTCACCAAGCTTCTCTTAGTCCTGAGGAGGAAAGGGAAGTCCACTGGGGCCAGGACATGCAACACAAGTCATAAATAATATCTGGATTTTTGTAAGAGCTAGGAGACACCAGGAGAAGACAAATTCCTCCACAGGATGCAATTGAACCCACAGCAGATCATTTCTTCACACACATCATCCCCACAATGGCTATGAGAAGGTTGGGTGAGGTGTTTAAGGAGCTGGATGCTGATCACAGTAAAGGTGTCACTCAGACACATGGAATGAGCTGTCTCTCCCATCACCTCTCATGGTCAGAGCTTGGACAAGTCCATGCAGACTCATAGAACCTCAGGAGCCACTCTCACTGCCCATGCATGACATGGTGAGAGGACAAGGAGCAAAGCATCAGCTACAGCGAGCTGACAGAGCTCATAATCCCTGCAGGACCCAGAGCTACAATGAGAAAGAAGAGGAACAAACAAGAAAAAGGAGAAGAGCACCAAGGAAACAGTGCCACAGCACAGCAGGGTCAAGGAAACCAGACTCCAGGGACTGGGAATGGGCAAATAAGGGAAGGAAAGCAGGAACAGTAAGGCAAGAGCTTGGGAGTCATTGAGACATCACAGGACAAGCTGGGTCACCCTGCTACTACACACCAGTGTTATCACCACCAGGTACCAGTAGCTCCCACTGGGAAAGAGATTCAGTGCAAAACTCAACTTTAGACAGCCAGAAAGTAGACACATACAACTTCAAAAGCCACCACAGACTTTTGCTCAGTCGAGAGAGTCAGAGACCCCTTCTCACTGTACTTTCACAGAGTAACTTAAGCTTGAAATCCCATCAAAAAGCTCTTACCCCAAGAACCAAGGTGAACCAGTTAGGGGAGGGGGGGAAAAAAAGCTCTTACCTGTCTGTGACTCCTCAGAGCTCCTCCATTGCCTCCTTCCCAGCACCCACCCTTCTTTAAAAGCTCTACTGATCAGCCATACCTTATATAACCTCCCCACCCCTCCCATCTCCAATCACCTCTGGGATCATCAAGGGTTGATAGAGTTCAGCTGCTGAAGAAGGTTCAGCTCTTTTCCCTTTGTATGCTGGGTTTTTTTCCCATTCTTCCCCTTTGTTTCTTAGAGACACCAGTAATTTGATGATCTTTAACATCTCCACCATTTAGCTGATGTCAGGCTGTTCTCAGAGACCCTGTTCCTCATCCCAACACACTTTCAATGCCACTTGGGTGCTCAGATAGCACTGGTGGAAATGGAACATAAAGGTAGGTCATCCATTAAGTGCCCTCAGTTGGAGCCCACGTTGCCAGAGATGTTGGACACCAGCAGAGCTGGGCTTAGTCCTGAGAGGGGCTGCTGAGGTTCTCCTTCCGACTGGAAATCCCAAGGGTTTCCCATTTGTTTCCACCCAGGGTTGAAGAAAAAGACTGAAAGATAAAGGGTCAAAGAAGAGCTGAGGTGAAGGAGGGACTGGAGGTTTCTGGAACAAGAACAAGACCTTATAGAATCATGGAGTGCTGTGAGCTGGAAGGGACCCACCAGGACCATGGAGCCCAACTGCTGTCCCTGCACAGGACAATCCCAACATTCACACCATGTCCCTGAGGGCCTTGGCCAAATGCTGCTGGGATCTTGTCAGCCTTGGGGCCATGAGCACCTCCCTGGGGAGCCTGTGCCAGTGCTCCACCACCCTCTGCCTCAAGAACCTTTTCCTCATGGCCAACCTCCCCCTCCCCTGCCACATCTTCCTGCCATGGCCTCTGCTCCTGGCGTTGGTGGCCAGAGAGAAGAGCTCAGCGCCTGCCCCTGCTCTTCCCCTGGGGAGGAAGTTCCAGACCAGGATGAGATCTCCTCTCAGTCTCCTCTCCTCCAGGCTGAACAAATCAAGTGCCTTCATCTTCTCCTCATACAGCTCCCCCTCTAAACCCTTCACCAATTTAGTGGCCTCCTCTGGACACTCTTTTGAAGCACTTCTGAGAGGGGTGGAGCAGGAGGGATGGAGTGAAGACACAGAAACAAAATGCTGTTGCTCATTGCAGTGCACTAGGAATGGTTGACACTCCATTTTGGACCAACCTGCCCTTCCCTCTGGAGGGATTAATAGAGAAAAAAACATACTGTGATAGTGGTGTTAAAGACTATTTAATTTTAAAGCCATCTCTACCTGCCCTTCTTCTGAACCACTGCTGCTTGGCTGCTGGTGGCAGCAGAGTGGGATGATGCTTAAGTGGTGGTGAGTAGTGGGTTGGTAGGGACAAGGGATCTAATGGGACATAACTTCTTCACTGTGAGGGTGCTGGAGCCCTGGGCCAGGCTGCCCAGAGAGGGTGTGGAGTCTCCATCTCTGGAGATGTTCAAACCCACCTGGACACTTTCCTGTGCAACCTGGTGTAGGGACCCTGCTCTGGCAGGGGGGTGGGACTGGATGATCTCCTGAGGTCCCTTCCAACCCCACCAGTCTGGGGTTCTGTGATTAGGAGGGAATCAGAGGCAGTGATTTGTGAAATGCAACAGTGAAAGAGGGAGTCAGCATAAGCCTGGGCAGCTGTGGACCTTCCTGTGAGAAGATGGGGACAGGAGTGAAGGAGTCATACAAAGCTGGGTGAGATTGGCTGAGTCAAGGGGAAATAAAACTCCCACTCTGACTTTGGGAGAGCCAGAAAAAAAAAGCCTGAGGGTGGTAGAGAAAATTAATGACCAAATGAGCTGGAAGGGGTGAAGAGATCCCAGCTGAAAGGATGTGGGGCTTGATGGAGGAGCAGGAATTAGGTGGAGATGGGGCAGTGCTAGATGAGAGAGCAATTACAGTTGAAAGAGCCTCTTCATAGGGTGCTTGAAGTCCTCCCACTGACTTCCTCAGCTCTCCTCGAGAAGTAACCTGTGAGGAGGTGATGCCATTGAAAAAAAGTCTGTAAGCAGCCTGTGCTAAAGGAGGTTTGTGCGTGGTTAAGAGCTCAGCTTCATTTCTCTAGCCCAGAAGATCTCAGGTTAAAGGTTTAGGGATCCCTCTGGAAAGCATTACCTGTTTAAACCAGTCCACCTTGATGCCCAGCTTCTGCTGGACTGGAAGGAGGGATCACAAAAGTGGGAAGATGATGGTGCCAGAGGGAGTTGTTCAGTGAGAGCAGTGAACCCTCAGGCATTCAGGAAGCAAAGTGGCAGGGCTGAAACAGTAAAAAACTGTGGTCTTCCAGCAGAAAGATTCCCAAGCTGTCTCAGATAACTTCTCCACCCATAAATTAGTATTTCAATTAGCAAACACCATGATGAGCAAGGAGGCAAGTTAGATTTCTGCTTACTTCTTTCAGATGAGTTTCCAGAAGGTTCTTCACAAGTAGGACACGTCCCTCTAGTGATCCCTGGAGTCCATCTGTGTCCTCAGATCTGTTCCCAAGTGCCTTCTGCTTGATCAGGTGGAGCAGAGTGGGACAGTGATGGCAGAAAGGTTTCCCTTGATGGTCACCACACCAATGGTTTCTCTTGGCTGCTGTTTGGAAAGGGTGTGTTCAGCGTGGAGACCTCTCCAGAGGTTTCACACAGATGCTACCATGTGGTGTTTGGACAGCTCCAGCATCTGCAATACCTCAGTGTGGCCCTGTCCAAAGAGATCATTCTGCTGACTTCCCTCCTGCCCCATCCCAAGTTCCAGGGATTCCTCTGCCCTCAATCACGTTCCCATTCACCCTCCTGCTTCTCTGTGAACCCAATAAATAACCTGAATTGTTCCCCAAAATACTGAGCATTTTGTCTGGCTTTAAAAATTAAAAAATAAAATAATAAATTGATAAACAAGAGAGACTAAAAATTACTTTAGATGTGGAAATTCTAGGTGTTAATGAAAAACATGCAGTCTGGCCAGCTGGGTGGCTTTTGAAGGCAAGTAAACCTATGAATATGGATTTTATCAATTCATCTAATATCCTTGACAGATGTGGAAGGAAAAGGAAAGAAAAGGAAAGAAAAGGAAAGGAAAGGAAAGGAAAGGAAAGGAAAGGAAAGGAAAGGAAAGGAAAGGAAAGGAAAGGAAAGGAAAGGAAAGGAAAGGAAAGGAGAGGAAAGGAGAGGAAAGGAGAGGAAAGGAGAGGAAAGGAGAGGAAAGGAGAGGAAAGGAGAGGAAAGGAGAGGAAAGGAGAGGAAAGGAGAGGAAAGGAGAGGAAAGGAGAGGAAAGGAAAGGAAAGGAAAGGAAAGGAAAGGAAAGGAAAGCAAAGGAAAGGAAAGGAAAGGAAAGGAAAGGAAAGGAGGAAAAAAAAGAAAAGAAAGAAAGGAAAAGAAAAGAAAGGAAAAGAAAGGAAAGGAAAAGAAAAGAAAAGAAAAGAAAAGAAAAGAAAAGAAAAGAAAAGAAAAGAAAAGAAAAGAAAAGAAAAGAAAAGAAAAGAAAAGAAAAGAAAAGAAAAGAAAAGAAAAGAAAAGAAAAGAAAAGAGACTCCTTGATTTCTCACTCTGAGCCAGACCTGAAGGATGAGACATCTCAAGCTTTCAATCAATGTTTTCCATGGATCAAGACTCTATTTTTGGTTCTGCCGTGTAAAAACAAAAGCAAATGACTCACATTGTCCCTGCTGGAGTCTGGGTTTGCTTCTCCTTTTGAATCCTTTTTTCCTCTGCACACGGTGACGGGAGCACGCCAGGGGTCAGGCACAGTTCAGAAACATCTCCAGCCCAGGCAGGATTTCACCATCCCCTCAGCAGGAGGATTGGGCTCTCCTCTGACTCCCAGATCCACCACTGAAATGAATTTCTTCCGTAATAACCAACACTGACCTGTTCCAGCACAGAAATGGCACCAGGACAAGGTAAAAAACGAAGCCAAAAGAAGATGGGCTTGAAATATCTGCTACTGCTTGTTATTAGATTTCCTGCAAAAAAAAACCCTAAAAACCTCCAATCTTGCATGAAAAGTTTTCTATCAAGCCCCAGCGCTCCGCCAGCGCTTGTTTCACTGGAGCCCAGTGATAGCTTCAAACCTGGCTTGTTTTCCCCCAAAAAAAAGGGAATTAAAATAGATGAGTGAATTCCTCTCATGCTGAATAATAACTGTGAGCAAAGCAGCCTGTGCTGGAAGAGAGGAGCTCGTGTGATAACACCGGGCAGGAGCATGTGAGGAGGGACAAACAAGTCTCATTGGCATCATTCATCCCTCTCCCAGGTGGGATTTGCTATTTCAACTCACCCATCAATAGAGGAAAATGCAACAACATCATCTAGATCTCAAGAATATCTCCAGAACTAGAGAGGAACCTCAGGCCACTTGGAGGAGAAACATCTGCCCACATACCAGGAGAGCTGCTGGGAATTTGATAATGGAGGAAAAATTATCTCCTTTTCCAATGAGGGATGGAGGTGGATGGGAATGGAATGAAATATTCCCTCCAGTATAACCATTCCTGATAAGAATGGGTCTGTGCTGGTCACAACTGGTTGAGGTTGGGATATGTGGTGGTTTTAGCCTGGTCAGCAGCTAAACACCAAGCAGTCGCTCGCTCATCCATCCCCACCCAGGAAATGAGGGAGAGAATCAGAAGGGTAAAAGCGAGAGAACTTCTGGGTTGAGATTAAAGCAATTTAATAATTAAAATCAAATTGAAAATAATGATGATAATAACAGTAATGGAAGATACAAATGAGTGATGCACAGTACAACTGCTCACCATCCACCAACCAATACCCAGCCCGTTCCCCAGAGCAGAGACAATCCCAAAAATCTCCAAAATTGGGAGATTGAGCAATCTCCCAATGCTCAAAGAGAGAGAGAGAGAGAGCCCAAAAGATCTCCAAGCTTTCTGGTCACCTCCCATTAATATACTGACCATGGTGTTATCTGATGTGGAATATCTCATTGGCATATCCAAATGCCAGTTTGGGTTTGCTCATTTGCTGCTCTTCCCTTGAGTTCCTTCTGCACCTGCAGACCAGCAAAAGATGGCAAGTTGGAATGTCCTTCATGTCTTTTAGCAACAACTAAAAACATCTGTATGTTATCAACACCTCTTCACTGAAAGGGTGGTCAAGCATTGGAACAGGCTGCTCAGGGAAGTGGTGGAGTCCCCATCCCTGGAGGGATTTAAAAGTTGAGTAGATGAGGTGCTGAGGGACATGGTTGAGAGGTGGGATTGGTAGTGTTGGGTTAATGATTGGGCTCAATAATCTTAAAGGTCTTTTCCAACCACCATGATTCTGTGATTTAGTGGTTTGGTGGACATGGTGGTGTTGGGTTGAGGGTTGGACTTGATGATCTTAGAGGTCTTTTCCAACCTTAATGATTCTGTGATTCTATGAACATTCTTCTCATAACAAATCCCACACTGAAACCTAAACAGAGCACTATTCTAGCTACCAAGAAGAAAATTACCTTTCTCCTAGTGAAACTAGGACAGGACAAGATCCTTTGGCAGCTTCAATACCTTCCTGTGGACATGGTAGAAGCCAGGCTCAGCTTGCTCAGGCTGGAGATCAGTCCCTCCTCTCTCATTCCCCATTCAGTGGAGGTGATGTGGGCATCTCCTCCCCATTTCCCATCCTTAACCCTTCCCCTGAACCTCACGGAACAGGTACCACTCACATAGCTTGGAGGCTTCCCAACCAAGCAGATGGAGCAACAAGGAGCTGGGGAAAGATGATAATCCAGCCAATTAGCAATCAAGGACTGAGCCATGGCCCACCTACAGACTCACCACTGTCCAACATCCAGCCTTGGATCTCTTTCCAGCTGATACCATACGCAGGGAGTCAGTCTATTTAAGAGCTTCATTTTTGGATGGAGCCTGCTGGAATCTGAACTGTTTTTACTACTTCTCCAGGCCAGTTTTTCTCAGTCTTGGCCAGGGCCCCTGATTTCCAACCTCATATCACACTGTAGTATCATTTTATTTTATTCTCAGCAGTTGCTTGAGCTTCCAGGAGGGATAGACTGGAACTGAGTATTTTCTTGGAGAAACTTCTTGCTTCTGAGGTGGGTACTGGTTGTGCAGCCAGCCTGAGTTTCATCAGGAACAAAGAAATTAAAACCTCACACCAAGTTCTACGTTGCTTCATCATCGAGCTGGCCACCTGATGTGAAATGAGGGGAAAAAGTGGTCTCCTGAAGGTAGCACCTCACTCCAAGAAGGACCTGGAGGTGCTAGAGTGTGTCCAGAGAAGGGCAACGGAGCTGGGGAAGGGTCTGGAGCACAAGTGTGCTGAGTTCCCGGCTGAGGGAACTGGGGGTGCTGAGCCTGGAGCAAAGGAGGCTGAGGGGAGACCTTCTGGCTCTGTCCAAGTCCCTTGGAGGAGGGTGGAGAGAGGTGGGGGTGGGTCTGTTCAGCCAAGGAGCAAGGGACAGGACAAGAGGAAATGGGCTCCAGTTGTGCCCAGGGCAGTTGAGATGGGATGTGAGGAAGAATTTCTTTGCTGAAAGGGTTCTGAGGCATTGGAAGGGGTTGCCCAGGGCAGTGGTGGAGTCCCCATCCCTGGAGGGATTGCAGAGTTGTGTAGACACAGTGCTGAGGGACAGGGGTCAGTGGGGACTGGGCAGTGCTGGGTTCATGGTTGGACTCCAGGAGCTCAAAGGGCTTTTCCAGTCTGGGGAATTCTGGGATTCTCTCCTTGCTGCCCTACTCTCCTACCTTGATCAAGGTGTCACCCCTGCCTGGGCTGCTGCAGTCCAAGGGGCTCTCTCTGGCTCAGAGGACATGTCTGTACCATGTTAAGGAGCTGGCAGGACCATGTGTACCTGGCAAGCTGCCTACCTCTCCTGTCAGAAACCTGCCTCTGATAAATCCTCCTGCTGCTTCCAGTCCTCAGCTGGCATCAGAACAAGACTCATCCTCTCCCAGTGAAGCTCAGTCTCCTTTATCCACCCACTCATTTGATCACCAGCCAAGCAATGCACTTGTCTACATGCAAAGAGGACCAGGAGAAAGGATGACAGACCAGTAGCTAATGGGCTCACCATTTAATTGGCCCATTTCTGTCCCCCCATCGCAGGAATCTCACACCATGAGCCAAGATGCCCAGTGCAGACATCTCTACTAGCTCCATGGCATGTGTGGGAAAAGGGTGCCAGGAAAATGATGAGCTTCCAGGAAGTCAATCAAGCATTGGAAGGGGTTGCCCAGAGAAGTGGTGGAGTCACCATCCCTGGTGGGATTTAAAGGATGGGTAGATCTGGTGCTCAGGGACACGGTTTAGAGGTGGGATTGGTAATGTTGGGTTTATGGTTGGACTCAAGATCTTAAAGGTCTTTTCCAACCACTCTGATTCTAAGGAAACGTGGAAGGAGTGCTCAAGCAGTGTTTGCACTGGGTGCCTACAGGAGAGGTTTAATCTTGGAAAGGAGAAAGGAAAAATGTTCCAAGGACTGTCAGACAAAGAGACAACCCTTCCTTCAAGACACACAACCTTGTGATTAACCTGCAGTGGGAGGTGTCTTCTGCTCAGTATCAGCAGAGACAGTGAAAAGAAACCTTAGATGCAGTTATATCAGCGAGGGGAATTGGTGGCTTGAAGGATAAACACCCATTTTCCTGTTGGGAAGTAGACCATGCTCACCCACAGGCTCTGGCACAGAGCTCCACAGGAGCAGGGGAAAGGGGATCAGGGCTTTGGTTTCACGTCTCGTTGGAAATATGGCATGTCCTCCTCATTCCTTCCCTTAGCAACCTTCTGGTTTCATGCTGGTTTGGAGGAAGAGGATGGCCCCTTCCAGGCCAGCCCCTCTGTTCCTGCAGCGTTGTGGGTTCTCCGTGGAGGTCGAGAAATGGCAAAGAGGCCAAATCTCTGTAGGGGCTGCTGAGAGCACAGCTGGAGGTGGCAAGACTTGCAGACAAAAAGCAACTTGCTGACAACATTCAGCCAAGGGAAGGGGATTTTTTGGCCTTTTTTTCCCCTTCCAACTCCAAGGAACTCCCTGTTCTTTGCACTCCAGAAGCTTCTGGTATAATAAAAAAAAATAGATTTAAAAGCCATAAGTAGGAGGTGGCAAACTGAGGAACAAAGAAGCAGGTGAGGTCCTTCATGTCTATTTTTTTTACCTTCTGGAGACTGCTTTCCACGTAGGGTCCTTGAGGGAGTTGTTAATGGTTGGGTCTGAAGACAAAGCTGAGGTGCCACCAGCAGCTTTTTGCTGCAGTCTGTGAGAATGAACCATTTCCCTCCATTTCCTGCCATGAACTTTTCCCAGAATGACTGAGCTGGACAGGGAGCCTGGGAGAAGTAGAAACCTGGAGCCATCTCTCCTGGAGTGCATCCTTGCATGAGATGTGCTCCAACAGACTCAAACCAAGTTTGCTGTGCTTCAGCTGCTGCTGTGGAGAAGTTGTTCATGACCAGGTCATCTATTTTCTTCTCCACACCATTCTTGCTTCTATAT
>OU015526.1:935682-983182 GCA_907165065.1 Caprimulgus europaeus | reverse complement strand
AGGTCAGGAAAATTGATCTGCTCCCAACATTCCCATTGCAGCTGCCAGGGGTGAATGGGTCAAGGGAGGGCAGCTGGGTCTGAGTAGGGATGAAGTAGGTGATGAGTAGAGTTTGGGAGAGAAAAACTGGGATACTGGGAGTGATTGGGAAAGGACACTGGGACAAGGAACAGGAGAAGGGGGGCATTAAAATAAGGGTAGTTGGTGCTTTCAAAGATGAGTCAAGGGCTGGTGAGCAGATCTAGGATGGTCTCAAGGTGAAGTCAACTCAATATCACAGGGGAAAAACAGGTTCCTCTGATGGGAGAGATGGGTCCACACGTGGAGCTTGGCACATCTTAAACATACACCAAGTGAGGCTGTCAGAAGGTGGTTGGCATGCTGCAGTGCAAACAAGAGGGACAGGCCAGGAACCCACCCAGTCCCCCTCTCCCAAGGCTGCTCTTTAAAAATCACTTTTAAAAGTCCATGAAATGGTCTCCAACACATGAGCATGTGGGAAAATTGACTCCAGCCCACTTTGTCCAGGACCCAGTGTAGAACTTCAGCATCTTCCCTCCTTTCTTTCTTCCATCTGTCTTACTTCAGCTACCTGGAGGTAGAACACTCTCATCTGCAAAGTAAAAGTATCTGGATGTTTGGGTAATGAAGCCCAGAGAGGTAACTCCTGGAGAAGCTCTGAGGGGACAAAAGACTCTGTGTCCAACAGGGTCACACTCAAACTACCTGTCCAGCTCCCATGGGCTGTCCTCTGCCCTGATACAGGATCTTTGAGGCACGACCACACGTTCATATCTCAGCAGGGGATGGGAAATTGTTCATCAGAGTCCTCTTGGCTCCATTTGTCACCCCAGGAGGATATTTTCCAAGATTAACCAGAGTGGATCTTCTCCCCCATCAGCCTCTGAGCCTTTTTCCAGCATTTCCTCCAACCAGACAAACAAATTGAGAGTGTCCTACTGAGGTGGAAACTGTCTGGAGGGGGAAAATGGAGAGGAGATGTTTGAACAGGCTGAGGTGGAGGATTTTCCAGCCAGGGTATGAGCTGAGGGTGGGGATAACATGATATCAGGAGCTGTCTCCTCTTCAGGAGCTTGGTGACAGGTGGTTCTGTCCACCTCTTGTCAAAGTACTGGTTAATAGTGACAGCTCTAGATGGGACTGGGAGGATTTCTGCCTGTCCCAGTTAACACAGGCTGGAAAGAACTGGAAGGTGAGCCCAGAGCTGCTGCACCACGTAAGGTTTAGCCTCCAGCTCCAGCCTGAGCCTGATTTCAGCCTCATCTGCAATGGAAGGGCTCCCTCTGGTGCAACCAGGAGTCCTCTCTGCCTCTTCTTATTTTCCTCCTTTTCTTTTTTCCCTTTCTCCTCCAGGAAAGTCACTTTGCTGCCACGTATGTGTCTGCTCCAGAGAGGACAGGATCCACCCTGACCTCTTCTTCAGAGTGAAGAAAACTCAATTCCTTGACCCTCACCCATCACTTGAAATGTTCTGCCCATCTATGGCCACACCAAAGGAGACCAAAATCCTGGGAAACCTTCCCTAGAAGAGCAGGGAAGTGGTCACCCACCTCAGAGAGGGTGACCAAGCCTCACAGCCCTCTGTTTTGAAACCATCCAGTTAATTGTTGTCATGTCCACTGGGGATGTGACCCCAGGTTGAGAAATGCCCCATTGTCTGGGTACCAAGCTAGCACCTCGCATTGCTCTCACCCCACTCCTGCTTCTAACTGCAGCTGGATCTCCTCCCTCTGTGTACAGTGAGGGAAAAGCTCCACAGAGGAGCTTTGGGATGGTGCAGGTTGCTTTGGTAGCCACAACATCTCCACCATGGGCAGTCTCCAGCTCGAGGTGCTGCTTGACCTGTGAATGAGCAGCTGACCTCATTTTTTACAGTGTGATGGGACAAGAGAATGGTCTGAATTCTGCTTCCCTGGACAAAATGTCATCATATAGATGTGGCTAGAAGATGCCACAAGGCTAGAAAGAGCCAGGAACAGAGTCCCTTCCCCACCAGCTCTACACAGCTGCAGAACACCATCCTTCTTATCTGAACAGAAATGAGATGCTGCTCTCTCAACAGCTCTTCACCCATCCAACTCCTCGGTGCAACCAGGGCAGATCCCTGACTGCAGTCCAATACTTGCCCACAGGTTTCCATCCACCAGGAGGGTGAGGGTCATTCCCATCTGCTCTTAGGTCTTCCCTTCCCCAGGAATCACAGAATCATGGGATGGTTTGGGTTGGAAGAGACCCTCAAAGGTCACCTAGTCCAACCCCCCTGAAGTGAGCAGGGACATCTTCACTAGACCAGGTTGCTCAAAGCCCCATCAAGCCTGACCTTGAAAACCTCCAGGGACGGGGCCTCCACTACCCCTCTGGGCAACCTGTTCCAATGATCCACCACCCTCATCTTGAGGAACTTTTTCCTAATACCCAACCTAAATCTCCCCTTTTCTAGTTGAAAACCACCACCCCTCATCCTATTGCTCCATGCCCTTGTGACCAGTTCTTCTCCAGCTTTCTTAGAGGCACCTTTCAGGTACTGGGAGGCCACTGGAAGGTCTCCCTGGAGCCTTCTCTTCCCCAGGCTCAACAGCCACAACTCTCTCAGCCTGTCCTCACAGCAGAGCTGCTCCAGCTCTTTGATCTTCTGGACTCACTCCAACAGCTCCACATCCTTCTTGTGTTGAGGGCTCCAAATATTCCAGGTGAAGATCTCACTGAATCTGCTCTCACAAAATCTTTGCTCTGCTCTGTTAAAGGCCGTTGCTGCTGTAGTCAGAGGTGGCTCCATAACAGCCTTGGGTAAAACACATCATCCTGAAATCCTGGGGCAAGGAGCCTGTGAGGTGACCAGGACCAAAGGTGTGCTGCAATATCACAGCTGTGCTTCCCAATGGCTTACAGATGTGGAGGGCCACAGCTCCATCCAGACCTAATTCAGCTTTCCCTCACAAAAGAAGGATTTGAAAGTTCCCACATGATTCTTTTTTTGTTCCTGTTGTTTGTTTCATTTTTTTTTCCTTTTTTTTCTTTCTTTTTTAATTAAGTTTCTCCTGATGACAAAACCAAATGTAAAGACCTCAAAGTCTGGAGAACCCTGAGGGGAAAAAAAACCCACTCAAATTCTGGACAAAATTCTGATTCCTGCTTTATTTGTGCAGGGAGAAAATGCCCTGGATGGGAGCAATTCCATGAATTCATGATGGCCATGGATGCCACCAGGATTTAAAAAGCCAGGAAAGGAATTTAATTGCCATTAATGTCATTAGAACAGAGCAAACGGTTCCAAGGTGGATCCTGGAGCAATCACAAGAGGAAGAAATCTTAAATAACCTTAAATAATATTTTATATCTCATTAATGAATTCTTTAATAATTGCACATGGATATTTTAAACCTGATTTTCTGGACAGATTAATTTAGGCTGGAGCTTTGGCTGATTTTGCACTTGCTGACCAGTTGGCTGAGGAGATGAGTGTGAAAATATAGATTTGACTATAGGCTAAGGTAGAAGATGTCCTCACCTCGGGGAAGAGAAGAAAAAAATAGTTCAAGAGCCATATTGAGATGAAGCTTTGCCTGGGAAGGACCTGGAGGAGCAAACCAACCAGGGTTGATGCCAGATGGAGGATGTGGATGCCTGCAAGACAAATGTCTTTGTCTAAGAAAGCAACAACTGGGGCAGAACCTGAGGACCAAGGATGTTCTTAGTGTTACCTTCAAGAGGAAATGGGCTCCAGTTGTGGCCAGGGCAGCTGAGATGGGATGTGAGGAAGAATTTCTTTGCTGAAAGGGTTCTGAGGCATTGGAAGGGGTTGCCCAGGGCAGTGGTGGAGTCCCCATCCCTGGAGGGATTGAAGAGTCGTGTAGACACAGTGCTGAGGGACAGGGGTCAGTCAGGGACTGGTCAGTGTTGGGTTCATGGTTGGACTCCAGGAGCTCAAAGGGCTTTTCCAATCCAGGCAGCTCTGGGATTCTCTGAACCCTGTGGTCTTCCTTTTTTTTGCAGAAGGACAAAGAAATAACTCAAGCCTGAGCTGTCATCTTGCCCCCACTGTCCCCAGCCCCCACAAGCATCCCAGCTCCATGCCTCTGTGTCTCCACCTGGTCTGCCCTCACTATTCCCCTTGTTTTTAACCTTGGCAGAAAGAGCAGTGCTTGAGTGGGCCATGGAACATCAACCTCCTTATGGCTTCAGTTCATCTCTCCAAAGCTACATGAGAAGGGGGTTGTGTTGGGACACCTGAATGGGCATTCACTGTCCATTGGCCAAGGAGAGAGCTCCAGTCTGGCAAAGCTTCCAAAGCCATAACCAAAGGTGATGGAAAACAGCAGCAGTGAAAGACTCAACGCTCCATCCAGCTTCTGAAGCTCCCCTCTTGGCAGTCTCCAACCATCTCAGCATCCTTCCTGGGGAAATGGACTTCACATTCCAGCCAGGCATCTCTAGACTTACAGGGGTATTTTGGGGGGGGGGGTTCAGACACAGCTCGTGTTTTCTGCACCCCTTTCCTCCTACCCCTTCCCTCTCAGATCTTCCTCTTGCTGGAAAGGCCAATTTGCTGCGGGGAATGCAAACAGGAACTCACCACGGAGGTGGGGGATGGGTTACACGGGGGCTTTGACGTTCCTTTTATTTCCTTTAATCATGGAAAATCACCCCCCCCCTCAAAAAAAATGTCATAAAATGTGTCAGAATTTGGTATGGTGGAATAAGACCTGAAATATGGAAAATATGGATGTGTACAAAGAAAGAGGGGGGGAGAAAATAAGGAGAAAGAATAAAAGAATAAAAGAATAAAAGAATAAAAGAATAAAAGAATAAAAGAATAAAAGAATAAAAGAATAAAAGAATAAAAGAATAAAAGAATAAAAGAATAAAAGAATAAAAGAATAAAAGAATAAAAGAGAGAGAAAAAGAATGAGCAGTAATGATAAAAAGAAGAGAAGTAGAGAAAAAATAAAAATAAAAATAAAAATAAAAATAAAAATAAAAATAACAATAAAAATAAAAATAAAAAGAAAAAGAAAAAGAAGAAAAAGAAGAAGAAGAAGGAAAAAGGAAAGGAAAGGAAAGGAAAGGAAAGGAAAGGAAAGGAAAGGAAAGGAAAGGAAAGGAAAGGAAAGGAAAGGAAAGGAAAGGAAAGGAAAGGAAAGGAAAGGAAAGGAAAGGAAAGGAAAGGAAAGGAAAGGAAAGGAAAGGAAAGGAAAGGAAAGGAAAGGAAAGGAAAGGAAAGGAAAGGAAAGGAAAGGAAAGGAAAGGAAAGGAAAGGAAAGGAAAGGAAAGGAAAGGAAAGGAAAGGAAAGGAAAGGAAAGGAAAGGAAAGGAAAAAAAGGAAAAGAACCTTTACCCTCTTACTGTAAGCCGGCACCGTGCGCTGGCAGCACAGAGCCAATAACCGTGTCCTGGGCTGCACCCAGAGCAGCGTGGGCAGCAGGGCCAGGGAGGGGATTCTGCCCCTCTGCTCTGCTCTCCTGAGACCCCCCCTGCAGTGCTGCCTCCAGTGCTGGGGCCACCAACAGCACAAGGACATGGAGCTACTGGAGCCAGTGCAGAGGAGGCCACGAGGATGATGCCAGGGCTGGAGCAGCTCTGCTGTGAGGACAGGCTGAGAGAGTTGGGGCTGTTCAGCCTGGAGAAGAGAAGGCTCCAGGGAGACCTTCTAGTGGCCTCCCAGTACCTGAAGGGGCTCCAGGAAGGCTGGGGAGGGACTTTGGCCAAGGGCAGGGAGTGAGAGAACAAGGGGTGATGGTTTGAAAGTGGCAGAGGGGAGATGGAGCTGAGATGTGAGGAAGAAATTCTTTGGTGTGAGGGTGGTGAGACCCTGGCCCAGGTTGCCCAGAGAAGCTGTGGCTGCTCCTCCCTGGAAGTGTTCTGGGCCAGGTTGGATGAGGCTTTGAGCAACCTGGTCTAGTGGAAGGTGTCCCTGCTGCTGGCAGGGGGGTTGGGACTGGATGATCTTTAAGGTCCCTCCCAACCCAAACCAGTCTGGGGTTCTCTGATTTCTAACATCCTCTCACAGCTGCAGTTTCCTGCAAGGATTTTACTGCTGTCATCAGGAAAACCCATCAAAATCCCAAGGGGAAGGGATAAGGATTGGCTGGAGATCACATAGGGATGGATTTCAGACTCTGGGAGGGATTCTCTCCTTGCTCAACACCACCTTACTGTCTTCTCCTATCTCATCCTTCCTTATTTCTGGTCTGCTTTGATCTGGTCTCTCTCTCCCCTCCAGCTCTGCAGACTCCCCTTTCTCCAAAATCCCATGGCCTCAGTCACACAGAAGGTGGAAAAACAACAACAACAACACAAGGTGGTTGTTTTCCACCAGTGGAAATCCAATGCACACAAAGACATGGTCACCACAAGCTCATGGAGACACCAACTCCACGTTGGGCAGCTGCTCCTTGAAACACTCTCAATCTCTTGAGCTGTAGGGACCATCCCTGGCTCCTCACAGGGAGGTAGTCAAAAAAAAAACCCAACCAACCAACCAAATATCAACAATAACCTGAACCCAGCAAAGCCCAGAGGTGCCACTTGAGAAGCAGAGTAGCTGGTGGAGTTCAGCAGAACGTTCTCAGGTAACAGCAAGGTTAGTGGCTCCCCTGGGGGAGGTGGATTTGCTTTCTTACTATTAGTTTCATACTAGGAAAACATTTACTGGAATTTTTAGTGAGTTATGCTCAGATGTGCCTGTGGTCAGTCCCACGTCTCACTGAGTTGGTGTTACCATGGTATAAAAGAAAATCAAGTTTCCAAGGCTTCTTTTGGTCAATTAAAAAAAAAGCCATAAATGAAATATATGGAGCAAAACTGATAAGTGCAGGGGAACGACTGCTCTGGTCACTGACCCAAGGTTAATTTTTCCTCCTCCTCCTCCCTCTGTGCCTTTTCCTTCATGGGTGAGGGAAAGGTGAACACCCTTCTTCATGGCTGGTGAAGTCCTGTGGTGTATGTAAGCACTGAAGATTCAGATGTCCCTCAAGTTTGAAGCTGATGTCCCCCCTTGGTTGGTTGAAATCAGGACGTGCTGCTCCGAAGCCAAAGGAATTTCACAGGTGTGAGGGAGCAGGTCATGGAGTTTCCATCCATGTTGGTGGGTGGTTAGCCATGGCTTTAAGCAACTAGGTAGCTGGATTTATAACCTGCCTACCACAGTGAGGCCCCAAAGCCAGATCAGGTTTCTCCAAGCCAGTGTGAAACAGATAAATAAAAAAGAAACATGCTGCTCTGGATCAGTCTGGTCACAAGCACCCACCACAAATTTGGTGTGGAAATAAAGCCCTTTTCATTTCTTTTTCCAATGAGGAGAGTAATTAACTCTTAGAACATAATGCTCTGAGGACCACGGTGGTATCCTGTGCTTGGTCCAACTGGAAGCTTTTCTGGCAGGGACACCTTGCCAGAGCGTGAGGTCTCCAGGGGGCTCTCAGCTGCCTTAGGAAGGTTCATCCAGTGGTCTGTCAGCTGTAAAACCTCTGATGGGAGATGGCTCCAGGTGTACAGTGCAAGGAGAAATACTTCATGGTCCTGCTTACCCAGTGGACTGAACTTAACTCCTAAATTACCACAAAATTCAAGATCCAAAGTTTGAGACTTGGGATCTTGATTTTTTTTTTCTTCTTTCAATTTTTTTTAACAAAGCTGATGTCAGTTTGGTGGCTTCTAGATCACTGCCCATCAGAGTGCATCATGAAGTGGGGGTGGGTCTGTTCAACCAAGGACCAAGGGACAGGACAAGAGGAAATGGGCTCCAGTTGTGGCCAGGGCAGTTGAGATGGGATGTGAGGAAGAATTTCTTTGCTGAAAGGGTTCTGGGGCATTGGAAGGGGTTGCCCAGGGCAGTGGTGGAGTCCCCATCCCTGGAGGGATTGAAGAGTCGTGTAGACACAGTGCTGAGGGACAGGGGTCAGTGGGGACTGGGCAGTGCTGGGGTCATGGTTGGACTCCAGGAGCTCAAAGGGCTTTTCCAATCCAGGCCATTCTGGGGTTCTGTGGTGTGGACAGAACAATGTGACCCAGGCTGGAGGTCTGCATCACTGCAGTGGCTCATGTAGGTCACGGAGATGAGGGAGGGATGTTCCTGCTCTGACTTTCACTGAGCTTTTGTAAGAGACATTAATGTAATCTTGTGGAAGGGAAACAGAAGCAAAAAGGCCTCCAAGATGTTGCCCACAGTCAAAGAATCATGCACAGAGCTGGAGCTGGTTGGAGACCCTTGAGTAGGACCTGTCCATCCCAGTCCATCCCTGGCTGATACGAAGCAGGGACTCTGCCTGTTGGGTATTTAATCAGCAGAGAAAAGGACTTGGTGAGGCATCACTTGTACCCTGCAAAGATGGACCCATCCCTGGGCAGAGAGCTCCATCCAGAGGGGTGAGCAGTTGGAGTGAGACACTCAGAGAGGGTTTTCAATGAGCTGCCCTAACTCATCTGGTTAAAAATAAATGCTGCCAACATTGTCAAAAGGCCCTCAGGAACTCACAGGTGCTTGAGCCCTGTTGAAGCTTTCTGGAAATTGCTTCTTTTCTATTTAATTAAAATAAAAATCCAAGGTAAGAAACAGCTCTTGAACAAAACCCACTGGTTATGGAGGCATCCTTCTGTAGAGCTTCCAAGCCTTCAACAAAACATTGCTGATTGATAGTTCCTTCCCTTGTTTTCCCTCTTGATCCATACAAAAAACATCTCATTTTTCTTGTTTGCCAACACATCAGGAAGAGGGAAGTAGTGGAAAGGCTTTTCAAATAATTTAATAATGAGGAACATCTAATTACCACAGAGAATTAATTCAGAAGTAGCTTCCTCCATGAGGCTCTTCAGCTCCTTAGTTTGCACAGTGAGGTGAGTCAGTTTGCAGGTAGGATGTGTGACCTCCCCTGTGGGGTTTGACCCATGAAATGGGGTCCCACAGCATCTTCTCTGGGCAGCTGCACCACAGGGTCAACACTATGGTCAACTCTAGGGCTACAAAAATGCATCTGTCAACATTTTCCACATTTCAAAGTAGCTCCCACTTTACCAGCTTCAAACTGAACCTGTCTCCATGTTTTTAGGTGAATTTTTATCCAAAGGGTTTTTTTCTGAAATTAAAAATTTTAGAACCAGTATTTCAGAGTAGAAAACGTGGGAGTGTTTTGGGTTTAAAGGTTCTGAAAGAAAAAAAAAAGATTTCAGTAATAAGATTTCTTCTTCATGAGGTTTAATTCTCCAGAGAAAAGGAAAAATGTTCTTTTCTCCAAGAAAAGATAAATCTGTGCTGAAAAAAATCTGAATGTTGCTGTATGGGGTAATTTGCCATTTTGCCATCAATGAGAAAGAAGGAGAAGAGAAGAGAAGAGAGGAGAGGAGAGGAGAGGAGAAGAGAAGAGAAGAGAAGAGAAGAGAAGAGAAGAGAAGAGAAGAGAAGAGAAGAGAAGAGAAGAGAAGAGAAGAGAAGAGAAGAGAAGAGAAGAGAAGAGAAGAGAAGAGAAGAGAAGAGAAGAGAAGAGAAGAGAAGAGAAGAGAAGAGAAGAGAAGAGAAGAGAAGAGAAGAGAAGTCTATTTAATTCCTCTACAATTATTTTCCTCATCAGATCAGGTGGAAATCATCACTCACTCTTAGGAAAAGGTAGACCAAGGCATAGAGAGGTGTAGGGATGTTTTCCCTCATGATCCTTCATCCATGGTGAGAGCCAGAGAGGATGTGTCACCTGTGGAGGTGGCATCTATGGAGCTCCACTCACCCTTGGGGCCCTCATGCCCATGTCCCTTCTTTGCCATCACCACTCACCCAAGCCCTCAGTGCAACCTGCCAGTCAGAGGATGGGCAGGGGATGGAGATGTTTGCAAACCCAGGTCTACTCTGGTAAATTGCAATCATAGGAGATAGAAGATTGCTATAAAATTTGATTTTGATAGTTCTCCTCGTAGTCTTTTTATTTGCTCAGAACCTTAGAAGATTATTTCCTGCCCTCAAAAAAAAAGGAAGATAAAAATCTCTTTTTTTTTTCATTTCTCTTCTGACAAGGAGAAAATTCTTTGTTAAGAATCAGCAGAACAAAGTTATTAATTAGGCAGATTTATCCTTATTACATAGACTGAGATAGTGTCAGAGTCTGTCAGCAAGTCCTGGGATTCTCCTGAGGAAGGGGCAGTGCAAGGACAAGGAAAAATGATGGGTTCCTGCACCAGAAGATTAAAAGAGTGATGAAGGAGTGGGAAATGGAGGTGGAGAATGGGAGTCATGGTCAGAGGCAAGTTGGGGATGGGAAGATTGAATGGTGAAAGGAGGAGAGAAGAAGAAGATGAAGAGTAGGCAGGATTCAGGGGCTGAGGGAGAAAGAAAGTCTGAGAACATCAACATCTATCACACCAGGGCAGTTGAGATGGGATGTGAGGAAGAATTCCTTTGCTGAAAGGGTTCTGAGGCATTGGAAGGGGTTGCCCAGGGCAGTGGTGGAGTCCCCATCCCTGGAGGGATTGAAGAGTGGTGTAGACACAGTGCTGAGGGACATGGGTCAGTGGGGACTGGGCAGTGTGGGGTTCATGGTTGGACTCAGTGAGCTCAAAGGGCTTTTCCCATCCAGGCCATTCTGGGATTCCATGTGTGTGATTTGTTCCCCTGGTGAGACACTCTCTAGTTCAGGACACTGCACATCAGCTGCTTGGACATTTGTGTCCCCATGTGTGTCTTCATGCAGAGACATGCGTGCTTGAGTGTTTCCCATGTGTGTATAAAGTGTGAGACCCATGGTAAAAGCACAACAGGAAGGCATGTGGGCTGCAAAACCCTTTCAGATCATGGTCAACAACATCTCATGTCTTCTATTTTCCCCCAAAAAAAAAAGATGATAAAACAGGAGGGGTTCATGGTGGTGGGACCTGGCACCAGTAGGGTCAAGACTCACCTGTAAGAGCCAAACCACACCTTGACTGGTGTGGTTCCATACACCAGAGACACAAACCTTTTGCCCTCAAGAGCTCCTCAGGGAGCTGTGAGAAGAACTGTGTCCAAGCCAAGAAGGAGCAGCAATCATCTGCAGCATTTTGGCATTTCCTTCAATCTGGGTTCCAAGCCTCCTGCCTTGAAAGCAGAGATCCAAGCCCCACACACTGGTAGAGTCACTGTGGTAGGACACCCAGCCTCTCTCCTGGACCTTCTGAGTGTTCTGGCCTCCATCACATTGGACAGGAGTTCTTGTGGCTTGTTGGACTTCCCCATGTCAGCAGAGAAAAATAATCAATGTCAAAGTGACATTGGCTGCAGCCACAGCTCAGAGACATCCAGCAGTCCTTGGGTTTTGGAAAGGGTCCTGTGGACAGGAGAAATCCCCCACAGCCTGAGTCACTGGCCAACAACAGGAGACCTTGCCAGACATATGAAGTCCACATGAACCTCTGATGATGGCATGCAAGCTCACTTAAGCCAGATGCAGGCATCAAGGCAAAGAGGTCTGAAGCCCAAGATCTGCCATCCCATAGGAGTGAACTCACTCAACGTGGCCCAGCACAAGGGATGGAAGCTCAGCCTCTCCTTTCTCCTTCCCAGATGAAACTGGGATCACAACTGGATCCCTGAATCCCTGGGCAAGATGAGACTCAGTGTCTGTCCATCGCTCTGTGGGACAGCAGCTTGTGGCACAGGAAACACCAGCAGCTTGTGGCACAGGAAACACCAGCAGCTTGAAGGAGGATCAGAGGAGGTGGGAAATGAGAGGGATGAAATCAACTGCTTTTCCTTGATTAAGAGCTTAATTAAAGTCTTAAGGATGTAAGGACTCAACTTTGGGGTAGACAACGTCCTCAGCTGAGGGACAGGAACATCCCTGCACCCATGTTTTCCCCAGGCAATGAGAGGTGAGGTTTCATCAACCTCAGGAGAAAGGGTTGTTCCTTGGGCACTCTCCACTTCAGGCTTGCTCAAGCCAGTGACCACAATCTTCATATGACCTTCAGCACCAGGGTGCAACCTATAGCTGGGTCTCCATGGATTCTAGGGACTCTAACCAAGTGCTGCAGCTAAGGCAGCTTGGATGAGGCAGGTCCCCAGCCTATTGCTAAAAGGCATCATGAGATCAAGTCCTCCTGAGGCTGATCAGGAACAAGGTGAGATGCTTCAAGGAGAGCTTTATATGGTTGCAAAGTCTGGAGAGCCTTTGATTTAAGGCTATGATGGGTCACCTTGGCCACAACCAAACAACCCAACACCAAACCCACAGCTGTGATGTGACGGCCAAGATCTCACTGAGAGACACCCTGCTTTCTCTGAGTCTTTCAAATGAAGAACTGATTTCACCCAAAGTCATGGTGTGGGGTAAATCAGTATCAGAGCTGAGACTCTGGTTGTTCCCAGGACAAGAGCCAGCAGTGTGTCCTTGTGGCCAGGAAGGCCAAAAATATCCTGGGGTGCATTAAAAAGAGCGTGGCCAGCAGGTCAAGGGAGGTTCTCCTCCCCCTCTGCTCTGCCCTGGTGAGGCCACATCTGCAGTGTTGTGTCCAGTTCTGGGCTCCCCAGTTCAAGAGGGACAGGGATCTTCTGGAGAGAGTCCAGGGGAGGCCACACAGATGCTGAGGGGCCTGGAGCATCTCCTGTGTGAGGAGAGGCTGAGAGAGCTGGGACTGTTCAGCCTGGAGAAGAGCAGCCTGAGAGGGGATCTGATCCATGTCTGTCAATATCTGAAATGTGGGGGCCAATGGATGGGGCCGGGCTCTTCTGGGTGGTGCCCAGTGCCAGGACAAGGGGCAATGGGCACAAACTGGGACACCAGAAGTTCCAGACAAACTGAAGGAAAAACTTCTTCACTGTGAGGGTGTTGGAGCCCTGGGCCAGGCTGCCCAGAGAGGGTGTGGAGTCTCCATCTCTGGAGATGTTCAACCCCACCTGGACACTTTCCTGTGCACCCTGGTGTAGGGACCCTGCTTTGGCAGGGGGGTTGGACTGGATGATCTCCTGAGCTCCCTCCCAACCCCACCACTCTGTGATCCTGTGATAATATCTCATGCATTAGGTACCAACAGGTATCTGGGGGGGTTGACACATTCCCAATGCAGATGACCTTTATATAAATGACCTTTAAATGTCCCCTCCAACCCAAACCACGCTATGACTCTGTGATGATCCTCTACACAGTGGACATTCATGTGCATCTTCATGTAGGAAAATCCAGCTCTCCACTGGACTGGAGCCACCTCTTATTTTTTGCAGCTGATTTTTTCTTTCCCTTTTTAGTTTTTCTCTTGTGCAGAGGGACACGAGCTGAGGTGGGTTGAGGAACGAGAAGAAGAGGGAAGCACTCTGACTTTCTTGATCCAAGAAAACCTAGGTAAAAGGGGATATTAACCAAGTTATAAATATAGAAATGAAAACAAAAGTGTCACCTCCTCACTGAACAATGGGGACATTGATGGGAGAAAGTTCCTGCAAATTAAGGGCTGGCACAAGCTGACTTGGGACCATAATTTAGAGCAGAGCCCAGATCCTGGCTTGTAGACAAGTGGGATAAAGTTGAGTTCATTGTGAAAGTTTCTATTTTTGGACCACAGGCAGGGTGAACCCAGCAAGTGGTGGAAGAAATGACTTGAGGTTCCTGGAGGAGGCTCAACCTACTTTGTAGTATTTGTTAGTTCCACCTAGAACTTTTTTATTGTAAAGAGAGAAGCTCCAGGTTGGATGAAGGCTGGATGACCTTCCTGACCAGATGGTAGAGCTGGGATTGGAGGAATGATCAGTCCCTTAATGCATTCATCTGGATTTTAACCCAAGGAAGTGTATTTAGGAGCAATGAAATTCTTCCCTGTGCTGTCCAACTTGACAACTCATCCCAGGGATGTTCATGGTGACATCCTTCACGAGGGAAGGGATGGAGATGGGGCTTCAGGATCAGCTCAATGGAATGTTGCAAGAAATTGCCATTTCAGATGGAAATTCACTCAAATTCCACCAGTGCAAGCAGTGGTGGGGGCAGGATTGCTTAACAAACTCTAGACACTAGACCAGAGGAAGGAGATGAACAAAACTCTTCCTCCAAGTGTTCCAGCTGGCAATGCTGTAGATGATGGACAGGCTAAAGGAGGTGGCACACAGTCATGGATGAGGCCCCATTGTGCTTGGTGCCATATAAAAACTCTGCCCCAGGGACAGCTGAATTCAAACATTGGCACAGGCTGCCCAGGGAGGTGGTGGAGTCACCTTCCCTGGTGGGATTGAACAGACGGGGAGTTGAGGTGCTGAGGGACATGGGTTAGAGGTGGGATTGGCAGTGTTGGGTTTATGGTTGGACTTGGTGTTCTTAAAGGTCTTTTCCAACCACTGTGATTCTCTGATTCTATGAATCTATGTTTGAGACAAGAGGTTTCAGCGAGGAGAGCAAAGACCATGGTGAAACAAGGAGACCTCATTAGCCAACATGAATGGCAGTGGCCCAGTGACCCGTGTGCTTTCATAGGAAACATCATACAGAAGGATTTCAGGGAATAAACTATAGGACTTTTTGGAGATCTATCTCTGGAAAAGCTCCTCACACTCTCTGCTGTGTTCTCCATGGAGAACATTACCAGATCCACCACTGGTTTGCTCAGTCCCTTGGTTTATTGAGGGGTAACCACTTCCAAAGCCTGCATCCCCTGGCAGCAGAGTTGTGCCATCACCTCTTCCAGGTGTTCCAGCCCATTTCAGGTGTGATCAGTTTTAGGGCTGTAGCAATAAAATGATATCAGTGATAGGAACCTCAGTGCCTCTTTGTGTCCCCTCCTCATCCCAGGTGCTGCCCTTGCCTCAGTTTCTCCTGCCTGTGACAAGAGAAGAGGAGATGTTGAGTCTTCTATGACAGTTTTCTTTTCTTTTCTTTTCTTTTCTTTTCTTTTCTTTTCTTTTCTTTTCTTTTCTTTTCTTTTCTTTTCTTTTCTTTTCTTTTCTTTTCTTTTCTTTTCTTTTCTTTTCTTTTCTTTTCTTTTCTTTTCTTTTCTTTTCTTTTCTTTTCTTTTCTTTTCTTTTCTTTTCTTTTCTTTTCTTTTCTTTTCTTTTCTTTTCTTTTCTCTTCTTTTCTCTTCTTTTCTCTTCTTTTCTCTTCTTTTCTCTTCTTTTCTCTTCTTTTCTCTTCTTTTCTCTTCTTTTCTCTTCTTTTCTCTTCTTTTCTCTTCTTTTCTCTTCTTTTCTCTTCTTTTCTTTTCAGACAAAACTCCCAGAGCTCCTGAGGGTCTCAGACACAACTCCCAGAGCTGCTGAGGGTCTCAGACACAACTCCCAGAGCTCCTGAGGGTCTCAGACAGAACTCCCAGAGCTCCTGAAGGTCTCAGACACAACTCCCAGAGCTCCTGAGGGTCTCAGACACAACTCCCAGAGCTCCTGAGGGTCTCAGACACAACTCCTAGAACTCCTGAGGGTCTCAGACACAACTCCCAGAGCTCCTGAGGGTCTCAGACACAACTCCCAGAGCTCCTGAGGGTCTCAGGCACAACTCCCAGAGCTCCTGAAGGGTCTCAGACACAACTCCCAGAGCTCCTCAGGGTCTCAGACACAACTCCCAGAGCTCCTGAGGGTCTCACACACAACTCCCAGAGCTCCTGAGGGTCTCACACACAACTCCCAGAGCTCCTGAGGGTCTCAGACACAACTCCTAGAGCTCCTGAGGGTCTCAGACACAACTCTCGGAGCTCCTCAGGGTCCCAGACACAACTCCCAGAGCTCCTGAGGGTCTCAGACACAACTCCCAGAGCTCCTGAAGGTCTCAGACACAACTCCCAGAGCTCCTGAGGGTCTCAGACACAACTCCCAGAGCTCCTGAGGGTCTCAGACACAACTCCCAGGGCTCCTGAGGGTCCCAGACACAACTCCCAGAGCTCCTGAGGGTCTCAGACACAACTCCCAGAGCTCCTGAGGGTCTCAGACACAACTCCCAGAGCTCCTCAGGGTCTCAGACACAACTCCCAGAGCTCCTCAGGGTCTCAGACACAACTCCCAGAGCTCCTGAAGGTCTCAGATACAACTCCCAGAGCTCCTGAAGGTCTCAGACACAACTCCCAGAGCTCCTGAGGGTTTCAGACACAACTCCCAGAGCTCCTGAAGGGTCTCAGACACAACTCCCAGAGCTCCTGAGGGTCTCACACACAACTCCCAGAGCTCCTGAGGGTCTCAGACACAACTCCCAGAGCTCCTGAAGGTCTCAGACACAACTCCCAGAGCTCCTGAAGGTCTCAGACACAACTCCCAGAGCTCCTCAGGGTCTCAGACACAACTCCCAGAGCTCCTGAGGGTCTCAGACACAACTCCCAGAGCTCCTGAGGGTCTCAGACACAACCTCCAGAGCTCCTGAGGGTCTCAGACACAACTCCCAGAGCTCCTGAGGGTCTCAGACACAACTCCCAGAGCTCCTCAGGGTCTCAGACACAACTCCCAGAGCTCCTCAGGGTCTCAGACACAACTCCCAGAGCTCCTGAGGGTCTCAGACACAACTCCCAGAGCTCCTGAAGGTCTCAGACACAACTCCCAGAGCTCCTGAGGGTCTCAGACACAACTCCCAGAGCTCCTCAGGGTCTCAGACACAACTCCCAGGGCTCCTGAGGGTCTCAGACACAATGCCCAGAGCTCCTGAGGGTCTCAGACACAACTCCATCTGTCTGCAACACCAGAAAGCAGAGTTGAGTTACAGTCAGTACCATGTGTCCCTCAGGGATGGTGGAGAAAGAAGGAGAGAAAAAGCAAACAGTGTCTGGAACTTGACCTGACCAAACAATTATGGTTTGTCAAACTTCATGGACATCCACTGCAGAGATAATGAGACTGGAGGTTTCCATGGGAGCTGGGCTTAGGGAAACACTTCATCAGTTTAATCTCTTAATGCTGCCTCAGGTCCACAGATCTGTCCAGGAATTGCTGGTCTGGGCACAGGAGGAGGAAAGAAGAAGTGTTATCAACCTTCAGAAGAAGACCTTCCCTTCCTTTCTCTGCTAATGAGATAGGATTAGAACTATAGTAGTTTGGACCAAATTCATCTTGCTCAGCATCCTTTTCCCTACAGAGGCCATCACAGACAGAAGCAGAGGTAGTCTAAGAAGGTGGCACATATTGCATGAGGTTCTTCTTCTGGTTATGTCCTCCCATCACCTGGCCCTCAGCAGATGAGGGAATTATGAAGCTAATTTTTTTATTTAGACCATGGTCTAGTTGCCACCTCCATTGGCTTACAGAAAATGGACAAGTTTCCTAGATATTAGGAAGAAATTCTTTGGTGTGAGGGTGGTGAGACCCTGGCCCAGGTTGGTCAGAGAAGCTGTGGCTGCTCCTCCCTGGAAGTGTTCTGGGCCAGGTTGGATGAGGCTTTGAGCAACCTGGTCTAGTGGAAGGTGTCCCTGCTGCTGGCAGGGGGGTTGGAACTGGATGAGCTTGAAGGTCCCTCCCAACCCAAACCAGTCTGGGGTTCCATGACTGTTGGAAACAGGACAAAATTCAAAGTAAATGAAGGAAGTGATCCTTCATACATGGCAGAGTGGAGATGCACAGTGGAGCTCCAGAAACCACATGGCTTGTGGGGGTGACAGGATGAGTTCATGGGCAAAAAAACAAAACCCTGAAGGTCTGTTAAAAACAAAGGTGGAACCTCTCTCATGGGAATTCCCTGATCTGCAAATCACTGGAGTCAAGGAGACTCTTCTGCAGATCCACTGAGCTTGGCAAATCAGTCCTCCCAATGTGTCTTGTTCTCCATGTGTCATCTCAGAGCTGTGACACTTCCCTGCCCAGGAGCAGTGATTTATGGGAGAATCCAGAAAAAGGCCATGACTCCAGGCTTGAGAAATACACTTTGCATGGTCAGGAAATCCAAAAAAAACCCTTTTAATTGAGTCAAGATGACTGGTGGCTTTTCACCTATTTTTAACCATCAAAAATAGTCCAAATGAGCTGTCTGGCTTCCATCTATGGTCAGTGGAGAGATTAACAGCTTCAGAGGACCAAAGGCTTAAACTAAGATCTTCAGCTTTTATTCCTGCAGCTTCCAGGCAAGAGGAACCAAGAATTGCATCAGGATGGCTCAGACCCTGCAGGAGGTCCATCCTCTTCTCCTGAGGTTTCCTATGCCATGCAATCCCTTTTGCAATGGATCACACTCTGTGTTTAAAATCATTGCAAGGTACAAGACTAGAAGCTACCTTTTGGTTTTGCCAACTAAATAAAGGTTTTCAAGCAGAGTTAGTTCCACAGCCTGAGAAGAAAAGAGAACTTTGTCCTTGTTTTGAGTCAAAAGCCAACGTTGTGCTGGGTCACACCCCCACGTGCTTTCTCTTTTTTGTTGTTGTTGTTTGTTTTGTTTGGTTTTGTTTTTCAGGCTCAAAAAGCATGACAAAAGTTCTTTGTTTTCCATACCAGAAAAATCAAATTTCCTCATTTACTCCAGCCCTTCATTTTTCAGGTCATTGGCTGGAAAGAAAGAATCATTATTCACCTCTTTCTCTCTCTACTATCAATCAACTCTCCTGCTGCCTAGAAGAACACAAATGTTCTCAGACTTCTTCAAAATGAGGCATTTGCACCAGTTTTTTCACACAAGCTACATGGTGTGGCTGCTTCCTCCCTGGTTTTCCTCTAGTCAGGCTGATTTTTCCTTCTTCTGCTCCATTTGAAGTCAGGATTCTCCAAACCAGACCAAGAAATCAGGATTTGAAGTCAGGATTTGAAGTCAGGATTCTCCAAACCAGCAGAAAAGAGAAGTCCTGCCTGCAGAGATCTAATTCTTTTTGTTCTTTTGGGTGAGAAATTAAACCCACCCATGATTGTGGTACCTGGGTGGGAGTGGGAAGGAGTGGTGGGAAACTGCTGGGAGGACAGGAAGGAACATGGGATGGAAGGAGATGCTGGAGAAGAAGTTGAGAGCTACAAAGACATGAAGGGTTGGGATAAAGGAAGAGGAGAAGAGCTCAGAAAATGCTTTCAGCAGCACATGGCCATTAAGTATTTAAAGAAAGATTAAAAATAAGAAATTCGAGGTTTGGCTGCTCTTTAATGTCAAATGTTGCCCTTTATCTCTATTCAAAACTCCTATTTCAGGCCATGGCTGCTGTTCTGGCTGTCCTGAACCTCCAAGGCAATAAAGTCCTCAGCCAAACTCCCTGTCTGGTGTGCCAGAGGGAAACACCAAACAAAAAAAGGGGCAGAAGAGAAAGGAAAAATGTTCTGGACATTTTCTCAGCTGAAGAAATGAGGAACAATGAGCCTGAGGGACAAAATTTGGGGATAATTTTGGCAGTCTGAAAAGGTGGACATTTCTGTCCATCAGCTTTCAAGGGAAGCCAGCCCAGCTCCGAGTGAGAGGAGGTGAAACCTGTTTGCACCTGTTACTTGGAGCTTACTGGTGTCCAGTATCCAGGAACCTTTGAACACAAGATCACCAGGTGGTGGATCCCCACCCTGCAAGCCTGGCTGGAAATGCCCATGGCTTATAGGCAGGTGGAGTTGGCCCTTTGCTCCAAGTTGAGCTTACTCTTCATGTTCCTCTCTTTCCAAAAAAAGCAGCCTTGAAATCTGGGATTGATTGTCCATGTGGAACCAAGGACTCATTCTAAGGACTGCTGGACCCATCTAGTTGGGATCCCCTGGAGTATTAAATCAACTCTCCAGCTCTTTCCTCCTGCCAAAGCAGCAGGGAGCTTCTGAACCTGGCTCAGCATCCTTGGGAGCCTCCTGTCTTATACAACACAAGGGGCTCAGCATAGGTACACCACGGGCATGGAGGCATGGTGCCCACCAAGCCTTTCTCCTTGTGGTGACACATTGCCCATGGTGGCATTGGCCATTGTGTGCAGCCTGTTGACTTGATCCCTGAAGAGCATTTGGATTACAGCACTCAGAGTCCAAATGTGATGTTGTGGTGTAAAAGCCAAACCCACCAGAAAGGGCAGAAATCAGATGAAATGTGGAAAGAGCTGTGGTCAGACAGGAGATTCTTGGACGTATCAGTCACCCCAAAAAACCGCATTCAAGATGCTATAAAAGCAGCAAATGATGGATTTTTCCTTCTTTTTTTTCTCTCTTACATCAGGCCACTGAAGATTTCTTGCTGGAAAGCTTTCTGATGGCACCATGATGGGCGCTGAGTGTGCTCTTTATGTGACAATAATGACAATATTTCCACTGCATAAGGTGGCATTAAACTATGGCTTGTCCAGCCTTTGTGTTTCGATGCAATGAACCCAAACAGGATCTTCCTTGCACCCTGGGTCAGGGAAAGAGCAGAGATGGCAGAGTCAAGAGCTGAACACAGGTCACATAAAAGACAACCCAGAACCTCTCTGATTTGGGAGGATGCAAAACATCCTGCCAGGCTGTGGGGCCAGCAGGTCAAAACAGGTCCAGGGAGGGGATTCTGCCCCTCTGCTCCACCCTCCTGAGACCCCACCTGCAGTGCTGCCTCCAGTGCTGGGGCCACCAACAGCACAAGGACATGGAGCTACTGGAGCCAGTGCAGAGGAGGCCACGAGGATGATGCCAGGGCTGGAGCAGCTCTGCTGTGAGGACAGGCTGAGAGAGTTGGGGCTGTTCAGCCTGGAGAAGAGAAGGCTCCAGGGAGACCTTCCAGTGGCCTCCCAGTACCTGAAGGGGCTCCAGGAAGGCTGGGGAGGGACTTTGGCCAAGGGCAGGGAGTGACAGAACAAGGGGTGATGGCTTGAAAGTGGCAGAGGGGAGATGGAGCTGTGAGGAAGAAATTCTTTGGGGTGAGGGTGGTGAGACCCTGGCCCAGGTTGCCCAGAGAAGCTGTGGCTGCTCCTCCCTGGAAGTGTTCTGGGCCAGGTTGGATGAGGCTTTGAGCAACCTGGTCTAGTGGAAGGTGTCCCTGCTGCTGGCAGGGGGGTTGGGACTGGAGGGGCTTGAAGGTCCCTTCCAACCCAAACCAGCCTGGGATTCCCTTATGCAAAAAGAGAACAGCCTTTAGTGCCTGTTTCCACAGGAGAAGGAGTAGGAGACAGAAGAAGGGAATTTGTGCCTTTATCCCAGCTTGGCTATCACCTGCATTGGGTTGGAGATGAGTTGGTCCTGATGACATGGTACATCCAAGTCTCATTTCTCTCACACCAGCAAGGCCATGGTGCACAGCAAGCAGGTGAACCCCCCTAAAATGTGTCAATGTGGACCCAAAATAACCCTTTTTTTTTCCTTTCATTCCACAAGAAAACATCTTGTCAGCAAAGCAAGCAGGAGAAACATCTCAGCATCCACATCCCTTCCACATGGCCATGGGACATGAGACAAACAGAAGCCAGGCTTGGACATAAAGAATAAAACAAGAGGGGTTGTGGACTCTATGGCAACAAATGTTATTTGTTTACTTTGCCTGCCAATAAAATCCCAACATGGAAATAATGAATGGAGCTTGCAAATGAACCACCAGAAATCTCTTCACTCGTAAAAAATTATGAGCCCAGAAACAGAAGTTTGGAGATAAAAAAAGGAAAAGGTGAAAAAAGCCAGAGGAGTTCTTGTCTGCAGACAAATTGGGGTTTGGGGGTTTTTTTTATATACACTGAAATTAATGGGGGTCGTGTCAGGGCATGGAAAGCACATAAAGCAGAGCAGAGAGGGGAAAACTCCTCCTGAGGAAGCCAAAATGAAGTGGAGTTGGATTTGGGTCAAGTAAGCATTAAAACACTGTCAAGAAACCTGTTTTTTTTTTTAGCCAAAAAATCAAATTCCAGAGAGAAGCCCAGATAAAAAGAGGTTCTGGGGGTTTTAAAGTCACAATGCAGCACGAACAGACGCTGCTCAACCATGGGTGTGCGATTGCAGGGCTAAAAATAATTCCCCTGTGCAAAAACATCTCAGAGATTGGGAGTTTTTCTTCAGCACTGCAAGACTGTTCCTGTCAAACATCTTAAAGGAGACATTCCTTGGACTCCCAGCCTCTGGCTCTCTGCTGTGTCCTCCTCTGTGGCCACTGTCCCAAGGGATTTTGGGACCCAGTCTTGATTTTTAAGCATAATTTATGTGCATGAGCACCTAAAAGGGGCCAGAATGAGGATTGGGCTTGGTGTTGACCACTGTTGGGATTGCAATTCTTGGCTGCCAAAGGGTGGTGAGACCCTGGCCCAGGTTGGGCAGAGAAGCTGTGGCTGCTCCTCCCTGGAAGTGTTCTCGGCCAGGTTGGATGAGGCTTTGAGCAACCTGGTCTAGTGGAAGGTGTCCCTGCTGCTGGCAGGGGGGTTGGCACTGGAGGAGCTTTGAGGTCCCTCCCAACCCAAACCAGTCTGGGATTCTGTGTCCTAAGGACCTGGATGTGGATTCATAACTCATGCAGGAAGATCTGAAATGCTGACTCTGCTTTCTTGAAGGAAAGAGGGAGCAAACACTTGGATTTCCAGCACTTCCATGTAATTTGTTGGGTTTTCTGTTTTTAAGGCAGGGGCAGGACGAGATGAAGAATTAACACAGGAATATGGAGACCTCAAACCTGTCCTAAGCTCCATCCTGATTTATTATTTCATTCATTTTATGAAGAAGCTGTTTTTTCTTACTATTCTCCTTTTATTTTTTAATTAATTTCCTCTTTTTTCTCCCCAAAGTTCATGCTCAAGACATGAGAAACATCCTAAAAGTGGGAATTATCTCCAAGTGAGTGTGTTTACCCCATAATTTACTTTGCAACGGGTATTTCTGAAGCAGCAGGGCACAAAAAGGCTCAGAAAAGTGATTTTTCCTAAGCTGTGACCCTTCAGGGATAAAGAAAAAGGAAAGAGTGTGGGGAAAAAATAAATAAATTTATTTATTATTATTATTTTTATTTCTTTTAAAAATAAAATGACATTAGCATACACAATTAAAGATAGCAATGGCCACAGGTTGCCTGGGCTGGATTTGACTTTTCATCTGAAATCTCAGTTACACCAAGACCACATTCCTTTCTTTTTCTTGAGGGGATGGAGGAGAAAATTGCTACCAGGCCTCCAAACCTTGCTGCACCACAAAGCTGTTTGGAAACTTCAATCCTCTACTCCAGCAAGTGCCTCCTGTACCCAGCGTCCCAGATGCCTCCTGGCTTGGCTTTTAATTCAAACCAGGTGTTGCTTTTCAATCTTCTCTTCAAACAAGTCCCTTTGCCAACAGCTGCTCACAATGCTGCTGAGGGACCTTCCTCAGGAGGGAATAAACAGAGGGAGGTGGAGAAGTTTGTGGGGGGAATGGAGGTGTTTTCCATAGGGTTGGAGTTGTCTCTGCTGGTGTTATTGGAGTTGGTTGTTTGGAGCACAAGTGTGCTGAGTTCATGGCTGAGGGAACTGGGGGTGCTGAGCCTGGAGAAAAGGAGGCTGAGGGGCAACCTTCTGGATCTGTCCAAGTCCCTTGGAGGAGGGTGCAGAGAGGTGGGGGTGGGTCTGTTCCACCAAGGAGCAAGGGACAGGACAAGAGGAAATGGGCTCCAGTTGTGGCCAGGGCAGCTGAGATGGGATGTGAGGAAGAATTTCTTTGCTGAAAGGGTTCTGAGGCATTGGAAGGGGTTGCCCAGGGCAGTGGTGGAGTCCCCATCCCTGGAGGGATTGAAGAGTCGTGTAGACACAGTGCTGAGGGACATGGGTTAGTACTGGACAGTTGGACTTGATGATCTCAAAGGTCTTTTCCAAACCAATGATTCTATGATTCATCATTTTCACAGAATCCCAGAGTGGTGGGGTTGGAAGGGACCTCAGGAGATCATCCAGTCCAACCCCCCTGCCAAAGCAGGTTCCCTACACCAGGTTGCACAGGAAAGTGTCCAGGTGGGTTTGGACATCTCCAGAGATGGAGACTCCACACCCTCTCTGGGCAGCCTGGCCCAGGGCTCCAACACCCTCACAGGAAAGAAGTTTTTCCTTCAGTTTCTCTGGAACTTCTGGTGTCCCAGTTTGTGCCCATTGCCCCTTGTCCTGTCACTGGGCACCACCCAGCAGAGCCCGGCCCCATCCATTGGCCCCCACATTGCAGATATTGATATCCTTTAAACAGATTTTTTAACTCCAAATCCACAGCTCCCTTGTGCAAGAACAAACTGGACCAAGGGTGCAGCTCTGCTGGGAAGTCCTGTGGACACTCAGCAGCCTTCAGAACTTCCCCCATTACAGACAACCACCAGGATGATTTATCCAGGCTCATTTCCACCCACTTCAGTTTGGTTGCCACATGGATGCTCTTGCAGAGACCTCAGGTGGCTGCCAAAGGATTCTGCTGGGTCCCAGCCAAATGGAGCAGGGGTTTAATTCTGAAGCAGAATGGTTTTGGTATGGTGTAGGTGACCCCACAGCTGGTTTGGGATGTCCTATGTGAAAGAAGGATGAGAAGGGTTGAGGACTAGGATGAATGGTGGGGTAGTGCAAGGCAGGAGTAAACCTGCCCAGTGCAGGAGACCTGGGAGGTCTATGGGTTAGTACAGCACTAGGCATGTTGGAAACACAACTGATGTACTGAGTAGAAGGTCTCCTGATGCTTTAGAAGATGAGAAAACTGAGGCATTCCACGAACTAGGGTCAAGCCTTCAAAAAATCCCTGGTACCTAAGCTTCTTTTTTGGACACCAGGAACTGAAGCACCACAAGGGTAAGTGTGGATGTGTTGGTCCAGCTGAATGTCTCTTAGCCCAGTGTTTCTTCTTTCATTGTGACCAAAAGCAGATGTTCCAGGCCAACTGTAGGACCAGGGCAGGCATAAGTGATGCCCCTGTACAGACCCAAGGCCAAGTTGACAGGAATTCCTTCCAGGAGCATCCTCAGGAGCCAGCTCTGGTCCTGCCCATTCCACAGGGAAGCCATGAAGATTGGTCAGGAGTCCTTTCCAGAAGAAATCCTTGTATTATCCATTGGGATTTGAGCAAACCATTCCTTGCACTGAATTTAGAGACAACCTACCAAGCTTGAGAGCTTGTTGACTGCTCTCCAGCTTCGAGACTTTGAAGACTATTTGAAGACTGCTGTGGGATTTAGGCCATTAGGTCCATAATAATCTGGTGAAAACAGCCTAGATAAACCCTGTGGATGTCCTAGAAGAACAACCATGGAAGGGCACTGGTCTCAAAAGGACTAGACCCTGGTATTTCAAGCACCACATCACAAAATCCCATCAGCTTCTGACTTTCTGTGCTGGTTCATGTGCCCTTCAAAGGGTCTTCATTCCTCCAGTGTGGGCAGGTGTTGCATGACCCAAAGACCACAGTGTATGAGGAGATATGACCAGCTCACTCCTGTCAGTCTTTGTGGTGCCTACAAATGTTTTCTTGGCAGAGAATCTTTCTCAGAAGATGCTATCAGCTGAGAGCTCATGTGTTGAGAAGCTCTGAGAGAGATTGTCCTAAAACTTAACAAGCTGAAACAAGCTCCTGGATGAAACCCAACTGCTTCCAGTCAGCTCAGAATCTCCCACTCCAACACCAGACAGAGCTAATTGTTGATGTTATGGTCTGCTCAGCTCTAGAGGGGGATTGTGCTTTACTGGGACTCCCAGTAACTTTATCAGCACACCCAGGAGCCTTCTCTGGGACATCTCCTCCCACGGTTCCTGGTTGTTCTATTCTGGTGAGATCTGTCTGCTGCTCTTTTCTCAGCAGAGGAGGATTTCTCTCTCTGTGCCATTTTTCCCATTCCTCTGGCAATATCTCCCAAGCCACAGATCTGAAACGCCAGCTGGAGTTTTGTTCTCATTCCCGGGGCAGAAAGATTTACAAGGAGAACTGAAGAACTGAATATCTCATCTTGGAGGACAATGATTTGAAGGGACATTTCTCTTGTGCTGGCTCCAGGAGCTATGTAGCTATCAGCCCTTGGGGTAATGTAGCTCAGAGACTTTTTGCACAACATTAATGTGCATTCCAGCATTGATCTCTAATGCACTTAGTGAGGATGATTTTTTTGTTGTTCCCTGTCCATGGATGAATTTGTTGGCAGGAACATTTGAAGAACAACTACTACTTGTGGTCAGTAGGTCAAGAGAGGTTCTTCTTCCCCTCTACTCTGCCCTGGTGAGGCCACATCTGGAATATTGTGTCCAGTTCTGGGCCCCACAGTTCAAGAAGGACAGGGAACTGCTGGAGAGAGTCCAGCACAGAGCCACCAAGATGATGAAGGGAGTGGAGCATCTCCCTGATGAGGAAAGGCTGAGGGAGCTGGGGCTCTTGAGCTTGGAGAAGAGGAGGCTGAGGGGGGACCTCATTAATGTTGATCAATATCTGAAGGGTGAGTGTCAGGAGGATGGAGCCAGGCTCTTCACAGTGGTGTCCAGTGGTAGGACAAGGGCCAATGGGTGTGAGCTGGAACACAGGAGGTTCCTCTTAAATTTGAGAAGGAACTTCTTTCCTGTGAGGGTGCCAGAGCCCTGGGCCAGGCTGCCCAGGGAGGGTGTGGAGTCTCCTTCTCTGGAGACATTCAAGACCCACCTGGACACCTTCCTGTGTGATCTCATCTGGGTGTTCCTGCTCCGGCAGGGGGATTGGACTGGATGAGCTTTCGAGGTCCCTTCCAATCCCTAATATTCTGGGATTCTGTGTGATACCAGAAAGTCTTGTCTGCAATGACATTTCTGAATTTTTAACATATTCCACCTCTTTAAGTTACAATCCCCTCACTAGAAAATGGACTCCTGTCCTCCTTGTGTCAAGGTGAGAAGTTTCCTTGCCCTGTAACCCATCAATCAAATACTGAATGACTGAGACCCACAAGACTCGTGCCACAGAACTTGGAAAACAGGGAATATCTGAGCCTGGAATCTTCAGTCACACCCTTGGTCTAGAAACTGTCTCCACCTGACCTGCATACAAGCCTATCCTGACCAGCTAGATCCATCTTCAAGACTATAAATTGAGGTATGGGCAGCAACATCATCACACAAGCAACAACAGAAGCTCCAAAAGATTGTCAGGATCACGTGGAGATATTGCACAGGGTCACCAGGTAGAAGGTCTGTCCCACTGTTCCCAGTGCCAATGATAGAACCACAAGCAGACTAGCCTGGGAGCTGGTTCCTCAGGGTTATGCTCAGCCAGCTGAGCAGAACCAGCCTGGACATGGAGGTGAACATCTCACTTGCTGCTTGAACAATGAAACTGTAGGAAGAAATGGTTTGCAGAGCATGCATCAAAGAATCATAGAATGGTTTGGGTTGGGAGGAACCTTCAAGCTGATCCAGTTCCAACCCCCTGCCAGCAGCAGGGACACCTTCCACTAGACCAGGTTGCTCAAAGCCTCATCCAACCTGGCCCAGAACACTTCCAGGGAGGAGCAGCCACAGCTTCTCAGGAGAAAGGTCAAGGATATTAGCTAAAGATTTTGAGGACTAAAGTACTTTGCTGCAAGCTACAGCCTTCACTTTGGTATCTGCCACCCTCATAACTGCTGTTCCTCCACTCAGGTGCTTTGCCCATCAATTCTGCAGCTTAGGACAGAGTAGCTCCAGCTCCAAAGTTGTGCAGGGTCTTACCCTAGTGAGACTTGGTGTTGGGTGGCCATGAGGCCAATACATTTAATCCTGGAGTACTGTGTCCAGTTCTGGAGCCACCAACACAAGAAAGACATGGAGCTACTGGAGCCAGTGCAGAGGAGGCCACCAGGATGATGCCAGGGCTGGAGCAGCTCTGCTGTGAGGACAGGCTGAGAGAGTTGGGGCTGTTCAGCCTGGAGAAGAGAAGGCTCCAGGGAGACCTTCCAGTGGCCTCCCAGTACCTGAAGGGGCTCCAGGAAGGCTGGGGAGGGACTTTGGGCAAGGGCAGGGAGTGACACAACAAGGGGTGATGGCTTGAAAGTGGCAGAGGGGAGATGGAGCTGAGATGTGGGGAAGAAATTGTTTGCTGTGAGGGTGGTGAGACCCTGGCCCAGGTTGTCCAGAGAAGCTGTGGCTGCTCCTCCCTGGAAGTGTTCTCGGCCAGGTTGGATGAGGCTTTGAGCAACCTGGTCTAGTGGAAGGTGTCCCTGCTGCTGGCAGGGGGGTTGGGACTGGAGGAGCTTGAAGGTCCCTCCCAACCCAAACCAGTCTGGGATTCTCTGATTTGTTTTATTTTTAGCCACAGAAATATCTGTACTATTCTAACACAGGCTGTGACAGTTGCCCACCAGATGAGCTCGTTCACCCTATTCTACAGCAGCTCCTGGATGCTCTAACCCAGGTCAAAGCTTTCCCAGGTGCTAGGTGCAAGAGACCTCAAAGAGCTTGCAGGTCCAGACAGATGGAGAGAAACCAAGGTAATAGGGAGCAAGATGGCTCGAGAGTGATCATTGAGCACAATTAGCAGTGATGATGAGGAAAGTCTTCTGAGAACCTGGCCCCCTTCACACTGGAGCAACCAGATAGCTGAGAACCAAGCTGTTAAGATGTTCCCAACACCCAAAAATATCACCTCTCCAGAGACTGGGACAAAGAAAGAAGCCATCCATCATGTCAGCACATGTAGACCAAGGCTGCTTCTGCTGCTGGGGAGCACAATAAGGGTGGAAAGTTTTGCAGCTCTGGGCACGGCGTGCTGGAGGAGTGGCACATCTGGATGCACTTGGGGCTGGTGTGGTGGGAGCTGTGCTAGGAGCAGCTGTCAACGTGAGTAGGTCACCCCTGATCTGGAACCAATTTCTGAGAAGTTTTATTTAATGCATAAATTTGAGACCAAAGTCTCCTTGGCACCTTCTCTTCTGGTTTCCTCTTACAGCTGGGCTTCTATTCCTCATACAGGCTTGTCTTCAAGAGGCTTAAAAATAGATGCAGAGGCTGTGGCTCGGTAAAAAGAACCACTCTGCTCTTCCAAGGGTCTTGCTGGAGGAAGGAGAAGGGAAATCTGCTCTCCTTGGAGCTGTGAAGGGCGTGAAACCAGTGGGAACAGAAGCTGAGCTGTGCTCACCCATGGAAACCCTCTGCCAGCTCGAGGGGTGCTGGTGTTTCACAGAATCCCAGGCTGGTGGGGCTGGAAGGGACCTCAGGAGATCATCCAGTCCAACCCCCCTGCCAGAGCAGGGTCCCTACACCAGGTTGCACAGGAAAGTGTCCAGGTGGGTTTGAACATCTCCAGAGATGGAGACTCCACACCCTCTCTGGGCAGCCTGGCCCAGGGCTCCAACACCCTCACAGGAAAGAAGTTTTTCCTTCAGTTTGTCTGGAACTTCTGGTGTCCCAGTTTGTGCCCATTGCCCCTTGTCCTGTCACTGGGCACCACCCAGAAGAGCCCGGCCCCATCCATTTGGCCCCCACATTTCAGGTATTGACAGACATTGATCAGATCCCCTCTCAGGCTGCTCTTCTCCAGGCTGAGCAGTCCCAGCTCTCTCAGCCTCTCCTCACACAGGAGATGCTCCAGGCCCCTCAGCATCTCTGTGGCCTCCCCTGGACTCTCTCCAGAAGATCCCTGTCCCTCTGGAACTGGGGAGCCCAGAACTGGGCACAACACTGCAGATGTGGCCTCACCAGGGCAGAGTAGAGGGGGAGGAGAACCTCCCTTGACCTGCTGGTCACACTCTTTTTAATGATGATCATGATCATGGTTGTTGTTGTTGTTATTATTATTATTATTATTATTATTATTATTATTATTATTATTATTATTATTATTATTATTATTACTTATTTATTATTATTAAGTTAATGAATGGTATGAAAATTATTAACAGGTTTAAGAAATTCTCAAGATCCCTTTCTTTCAATAATAATAATAATAATAATAATAATAATAATAATAATAATAATAATAAAAGCTGGAGGGGAAGAGAATTGAAAGCCACCACATTTCAGATGCCACAGTTTGACCTCAAGGGTTAAATTTCTCCAGAACACCAGGAGAGCAGGAGGTGGGGAGGCAGCCTGGTGTGGAGAGCAAGGCAATGCCTCACCTCCCAGCTCCACCCCTGGATCAAACCCGGGTGTTCCCAGCCCGTCCATTCAACTGGAATCTGGACAACGTGAATTCAAGTCCCAGCTCTGACAGATGCTGGAGAAATTATTTCATGTCCCTGGACTGGGGTTTCCCAGAGGGGCAGCAAGGGAAGGAGAACAAATAATGAATTTTCCAGTTCACCAGCAATGCTAAAAAAAACTCCTACTCTTTAAAATTAATCCAACCAGAAATGAAGAGTTTTCTTTCAACCTCAAGACAGATTTTATTATTATTATTTTTATTTTTATTTTTATTTTTATTTTTATTTTTATTTTTATTTTTATTTTTATTTTTATTTTATTATTATTATTTTTATTTTATTTTTTATTATTATTATTTTTATTGTTGATATTGCTATTGTTGTTGTTGTTTTTTTGTGGGTTTTTTTAAATAATAATAATAATTTTTTAGTGTTCTTAAAATAACTTGGAGGAAATTTCAAACCAGGGACTCACTTCACATCAGGACATCAAAATGTTTTGTTCCCAAAAAGGTCTAAACAAATCATTCCACATTTTCAAATGTCTTATTTTTTGTTTTATTTTTAAGCTCTTTTTTTGTTTTTATTTTTAAGCTTTTTTTGGTTTATTTTTAAGCTTTTTTTGTTTTATTTTTAAGCTTTTTTGTTTTATTTTTAAGCTTTTTTGGGTTTATTTTTAAGCTTTTTTTGTTTTTTTTTTTAAGCTTTTTTTGGTTTATTTTTAAGCTTTTTTGTTTTATTTTTAGGCACTTTTTTGTTTTATTTTTAAGCTTTTTTTGTTTTAATTTTAAGCTGCTTTTTTGTTTACTTTTAAGCTTTTTTGTTTACTTTTAAGCTTTTTTGTTTTATTTTTAAGCTTTTTTGTTTTATTTTTAAGCTTTTTTTGTTTTATTTTTAAGCTTTTTTGGTTTTATTTTTAAGCTTTTTTTGGTTTATTTTTAAGCTTTTTTTGGTTTTATTTTTAAGCTTTTTTGGTTTTATTTTTAAGCTTTTTTGGTTTTATTTTTAAGCTTTTTTTGGTTTTATTTTTAAGCTTTTATTTGTTTTATTTTTAAGCTTTTTTTGTTTTATTTTTAAGCTTTTTTGGTTTTATTTTTAAGCTTTTTTTGGTTTTATTTTTAAGCTTTTTTTTGTTTTATTTTTAAGCTTTTTTTTGTTTTATTTTTAAGCTTTTTTGGTTTTATTTTTAAGCTTTTTTTGGTTTTATTTTTAAGCTTTTTTTTGTTTTATTTTTAAACTTTTATTTGATTTATTTTTAAGCTTTTTTTGATTTATTTTTAAGCTTTTATTTGTTTTATTTTTAAGCTTTTTTTTGTTTTATTTTTAAGCTTTTTTTGGTTTTATTTTTAAGCTTTTTTTTGTTTTATTTTTAAACTTTTATTTGTTTTATTTTTAAGCTTTTTTGGTTTTATTTTTAAGCTTTTTTATTATTTTTAAGCTTTTTTTCTTTCCCCCTCACAAATGAGCGACCTGGTGACACCAAAATCTCTTCAGACAAAGTTTGTGTTTTAGAAAAACTTAATTTTCTACCAAAATACAAGAAAAAAGCAAACAAACCCCAGTGTTCTCCAGGGCACTGGCTGAGAACTTCCCTCCCCGAGGGCATTCATCACTCATGAGCCTGAGCTGCTCCAAAGCCCGTGCTGAAGGACCATAAATGAGCTCAAGGAGAAGGAGGCTCCTCTGCAAACCACCATCTGCTCTTTGACCCCTCCACTGAGGACACCCTTGTGCTCCCAGAGTGTTTCCAGTGGGTCAACAGTTGGGGGTTCCTTTCCTCCTCTTCCTCACCTAGACCTTGTCCCACTCTTTCACCTCCCATTTGCCCCTCCTGTTCTGAAACCTCCTCATGCATCTCCCCTCCTCTCATCTCCCTCCTTGTTCCTACATCCCTCCTTCAACCCAAGTGATGCTGGGGAGACCAAAACCCCAAGGAGACATCATGTCCTTGGGCTCAGCACCACAGCCCAGCCCACTGGGGGGTCATTACCCCCATTTCATGGGGGGTATCTCCATGGGGTACCATGCACAGGAGCATGGGAACGGCTGCCCCATGCCAGTGAAGCACTTTTCCAACAGAGTCAAGGGTGTTTTATCAACCCTAGGGGTGGATTATCCCCTCCTGGGGGCTGGGGAGGGACTTTGGCCAAGGGCAGGGAGTGAGAGAACAAGGGGTGATGGCTTGAAAGTGGCAGAGGGGAGATGGAGCTGAGATGTGAGGCAGAAATTGTTTGGTGTGAGGGTGGTGAGACCCTGGCCCAGGTTGGGCAGAGAAGCTGTGGCTGCTCCTCCCTGGAAGTGTTCTGGGCCAGGTTGGATGAGGCTTTGAGCAACCTGGTCTAGTGGAAGGTGTCCCTGCTGCTGGCAGGGGGGTTGGGACTGGATGAGCTTTAAGGTCCCTTCCAACCCAAACCAGTCTGGGATTCTGTGACAGAATCATTTTGGTTGGAAAGAAACTTTAAGATCATTGAATCCAACTGTAAAGTTGACATTGCCAAGTCCTCAACTAAACCAGCATAATATCTACACACCTTTCCAATCCCTCCAGGGATGGGGACTCCACCACGTCCCTGGGCAACCCCTTCCAATGCTTGATGATGCTTTTGGTGAAGAAATTGTTCCTCAGATCAAATCTAAACCTTCCCTGGTGCAACTTGAGGCCATTTCCTCTTGTCCTGTCACTTCTTAGTTGGGAGGAGAGATTGAGATCCACCTTGCTACCACCTCCTTCCACGTAGTTGCTGGGGTGCAGACAAGGTGAGGTATGTCCCCATCAGACCACATTATCTGCTGGGGATGAGCAGCTGAGCTGTTGCTGAGCTGGATTTTGGCAGAACACAAGGTGATGGAGAGCCCTGGCATCGTATCATGACAGCCAAGCACTTGTGATCACTCAAGGTGTGAAATGGTTTAACGTAGACTTGGTGGACACACCACCAACCCAGATGCTAAAACACCTCAGGAGCAGGAGGGTCAGCAGAAGACTCTGCTCCAGACTGTGTCCTTGCTGAAGATGGGACCATGATAGCTGTGCAAAACAAAGCAAGTGGCCTGTGAAGGCTGGTGAGGATCTTGGAGTTACGTTGCCTGGCATGAGGACACCTTTGCTCCATGACCTGGATGAAGGGATGCAAAGAAGCAATGAGGCAAAGGGAAGGAGCTGCAGTCCCAGGAAAATTGGAGAAACCACAGAAACACCTCCAGCACATCACCAAAGCTGCGGTTCTTGTGCAACCACACGACTCCAGGAGCTGGGGTTTGAAGGCAATGGGTGATTTCCACTTTGCTTCACAGGGCCTGGCCCTCTACCCATCATGTTGTCCTTGAGTCTGGTCAGCCACTGAAACAACCTCATGTCCCACCATTACCATTTCTCACCCTGGCTCTGGCTTTCAGATATTTTCCTGCTCACTCAAGCAGCCCAGGAGTGAACTCTCCCTCATCCTGATCTGAGTCCCGTGGCCACAATATCCAATTTTTTTCCACCTCACTGAGCTTCTCCACGCTGTCCTGGCATGGGATGGGACAAGAAATCAACGTGGAGCTGATTCAGTTCAATATTCCTCGCCCCCTGAGATCTTGCACTTGCAGACTGGCAAAACACGGAGTCCTTCAACTTCCAGCGACAAATGAAAACATCGGTGTGATATCAATGTTTTTCTCCTGACAAATCCCAGCTGAAACCAAACCCCAGCGCTGCTCCAGCTGCCAAAAAGAAACCCAGCTCTGTCCCAGCTCAAACCAGGACAGCCACGCTCCAGACAATCTTTCTTAAGCTAAAAACCACATTTCACCCTGCACAAATTACTGGTATTTCAGGCACGGATCCTGGATCCTCCATTACCTGGAGGTGATGCAGAAGCTGTTACAGCTGTTAAGGGGTTTTCCACGACTGGGATGGAGGAGAAGAGAGGAGGGGTTTGATAGTCTGATGGGTTTCCATCCTGCATCCCACCAGCAGGTATTTCTTTGCTTTGATTTCTCCTGCAGCATTCAGCTCACGGCTCACCCTATATAAAACTAAACAGGCAGCAGTTTCAAAAGCCTCTGACTGGTCTTTAATGGTCTCCAGAGCTCCAGCTGCTCTCCTGAGCTTTAATAGCAAGCAGACCTCAGTAAATGAGACAGCCTGGCATGGCTCAGCACACCACTGCTACAGACCCTCTCTTGTCTCTGCTTCTCCTTGGCTGGGAGAGACTGGCTAGGGCTTGGACCAAAGGGTTTGTCATGTCCTCATGGCCCATCATACCTGTGGCTTCACTTGGGTCCTCAGAGCAGGAGCTCAGAAGAGCCCAGAGCTTAGAAAAAAGGGATTTCCCCAATGCCATGATGAGGGTGGTGGGAGAATGGACAACTGGTCTCACCAGTAAAGCTCTGAATCATCAGAATTCTGGTTTTAGTTCTTCATGATCTTCACTTCTGATGGGTGAAATGAACATTTCACAACCAGCCCTCCATGGCCTTTCAGTTTGGGTGAAATAAAGACAGCGGGGGCTGGTCCCAGTGTGACCAGTCCCAGCCCCCTGAACCTTCTGTGTGGTGGTTTTCAGGCTGGAAGTGGCTGATAGGTTCTGCTTTGATAGAAGGAGGTTAAATCTGCTTTTCTCCAATCTTGTTGCATGCTTGGAACCAGATTTATGGTGAGAGTGTCCAAGTTTAAGAGAATATCTTCCTTTTGGAGATGGTAACGAGCATCCCAGGGACACTGAGAAGAAAACTGACCTCTGGAGATGTTGTGCAGCTAAAAAGCAGATCCTGATGATGGGTGAAGCCAGCAGGAGCTGAGGGCTTTACAAGATCATAGCTGAGCCTCAAGCAGCAACTCCTTTGTGGTGGAAAGCCTGAGGTATGGGGAGATGAAGCATCATGGAGGAAAGTCCAACCATGAGGGAAGGTCAAGACCCAACACAACCCCAACTGAGGCCTTAGCCACAATAAAAACCTGGATTTATCCACAGCCATCTTCTATTTTACCTTTCTGCCAACGTTTTCTTCTAGATCTTCTTGCTTGGGCTTTACTCCAGTGTGGTTTTTGGTTGTTGGAGTCTTATGAGTCCACTTCTTGCTGGGCTAAACAAGTCCACATCTTCCAACCTCTTCCTACAAGCAATCTCCGTTCTCCCAGATCATTTTGCTCCAGATCCTGGGCTGATTCCCTCTCCTCTAGTTCTGCAGGAAGGCTGAAGTTGCCCAGAATGGACTAAATCTGAGCCAGGTCTTCATTTTCTGCTCATTTCCCTCATCCTCTGGTTGAGATGGGTGGTGGAGGTGGGAAGAAGGAGTTTCTCCACTCAAGGTTTCATTCTTGATGAAGCATTTGAGGATGAGTAAAGGTCTCCAACTTGACTGTGTGGATTCTTGTGTTCAGGCCACAGGGAGGGTGACACCAGCTGTCTGCATCCACCAGAAGATTCATGGGTTCTGGTATTTCTCCAAAAAATTAGTGGTGGAGTTGAAGGAAATGTCAGAATGGGCATTCTCATATGAAAAAGGAAAAAAAAAGTGTATTTTAAGGGTTTTTTACTTGCAGAGAAAATCTTGGAATTTCAAATCCTGGATGAGTCAGACAGCTGGGAAAGAAAAAAGAGGAAAAAAGGGAAAATAAAAAGAAAAAAAAGGAAAAAAGGGAAAATAAAAGAAAAAAGGGAAAAAGGGAAAATAAAAGAAAAAAAGGAAAAAAGGGAAAATAAAAGAAAAAAGGGAAAAAAGGGAAAAAGGGAAAATAAAAGAAAAAAAGGAAAAAAGGGGAAATAAAAGAAAAAAGGAAAAAAGGGAAAATAAAAGAAAAAAGGGAAAAAAAGGGAAAATAAAAGAAAAAAAGGGAAAATAAAAGAAAAAAAGGGAAAATAAAAGAAAAAAGGGAAAATAAAAGAAAAAAAAAGGAAAAAAGGGGAAAAAAAAAAAAAAAAAAAGGAAAAAAGGGAAAAATAAAAGAAAAAAGGAAAAAAGGGAAAATAAAAGAAAAAAGGAAAAAAGGGAAAATAAAAGAAAAAAAAGGAAAAAAGGGAAAATAAAAGGAAAAAAAAGGAAAAAAGGGAAAATAAAAGAAAAAAGGAAAAAAGGGAAAATAAAAGGAAAAAAAAGGAAAAAAGGGAAAATAAAAGAAAAAAAAGGAAAAAAAGGGAAAATAAAAGAAAAAAAGGAAAAAAGGGAAAATAAAAGAAAAAAAGGAAAAAAGGGAAAATAAAAGAAAAAAAAGGAAAAAAGGGAAAATAAAAGAAAAAAAAGGGAAAATAAAAGAAAAAAAAGGAAAAAAGGGAAAATAAAAGAAAAAAAAAGCAGCCTTTGTTTTATTCTTTCTATTTTCTCTTTTCAGACAGGAACAGTTCTAAAAATGGTGATGATTTTGAGGAGCCTGACTGCAGATTGCTCACAGTCCCTGGGGGAACAGAGGAGGGATGGGCAGCAGCACGGTCCAGTGATGGGAACTCTACCAGAACTAGGCTGGTGGCATCTTGTTGGGCTTCCAGCAATGAAGAGGTAGACTGCAAAGCCACACCAATGACCTTCTTGTCCTTCTAGAGTCACTGGGCAGCTCTAAGTCCCCAGACAGATCCAGCCCACCACTCTGAGATGTTGTCTTCAGCTGCAGTGACTCATCCTGGCAGGTGCCAATTGTTCTTTCTTGACTAGAGGAGAAGACAATCAATGCAGGCTTTGTTTTCCAGCCTCCAGCCATCTCCATTGCAAGCAGATGACTCTTCCCACTGTGTTTTCATTGGCAAACAGCAACCATAAATCTCTTGCTTGTTCAGGTTTTTGGAGGTTTTTTTTCCCCTCTTTTCCATATCCACCAAATCCCATTTGTCTTGATTTGCTTCAGACAGAAGAACAACCTTGAGTCTGCTCCAAAGGACCAAAAAAAAGGGGATAAAGAAGCTCCTGTCTTCTCCACCAGCTGTGGAGCCAACCCCTGGCTTCATGCTTTTCATAAACATGGGATTAGGTTGTTTGCAGAGAAAGCCACCAGAAGGTCCCATCATGGAGAGGTAGGAGAATAGATTAATTTCTTTGTGAGAAGAAGGATGAAGAGGGAGAGTGAAGCTGGGGCTTCTCTCATTTGTGAGTGAGGCTATAGTTCTCCACTCCTCCTGGGATGGAGAGGATGATGAGGTCTGGACACAAATTGAAAGCAAACCACAAGTGAAAAAGGAGGAGAGGATGGAGGAGAGAGGGGAAAAAAAGGCCAAAGAGAAGGTGAAAGCTAAGGCAAGGTGTAGCTTGGCCATACACAGCTTAGAGGAACACTTTTGTTGTCACCAACCAACTGGACCTGTGATTTGAAGGTGTCTCTATTGCCACAGCCTGGTACACATCCCATCTCACCCCTCAGACCAGAGTCACCCCCTGTCCATGCTCCCAGTCTTCAAGCCCTTTGCTAAAGCCTTGCCTGAGCCTGAAAACCACAACACTCTTGGTTGTGAGGAGTTGAAACATGGAGAACTTCAATCTCTTCCCCATGGACTGGGTGGACATGATTGAGATGAGGACAGTTCATCCTACCCCACACACAGCATGGACCCTTTGTTCTACAGCTGTAGCCCCAAGTATGGACAGAAAGCACATGGTCCTTGAGATTCAGTGGGTAGACTTTGCTAAAGACAAGTAGAAGAGATGTCATGACTTCCCCACGGTGAGACAGATGTCTCCAAGACCTTTCCATGCCTTAAAACTTTGTGGCCATGATGGAAAGAGAGCTCAAGGCACTACTGCTTGTTGTGGTGTTGACTGAGTTCAAAGTGTGGGACCTTCATTCACTGCTGTCCATGGGGTTTTTTTGCACAATTCTTTCTGGACATGGCATGTAGGCAGCACCCTCCAGGCTTGAGGAACCATCTGCTCTCATCTGACCCAGAAGAAGTGACAAAAGGCATGATCAACCCTGCAGCACCAATCCTTTTGTGTAACTTGTTTTGCAGTCTTTCAACATTTGCAACTTGATGGGGAAAGTTCTTGCTGTGCCCAGAAATTCCCAACCCCACTCAGGGTCTTGTTCAGAGATTCTGCTTTGTCCTGTGGCCACAAGTTCACACGAGGGTGCAAACAGGGATCACAGTCATCTTTCCTTCCTTTCCTTGGTCAGTCAGAGTGTCCTAGAGTCAGAGTTTGAAGGGATAAGAAATTTTCAGTCCATGTTCTTCAGAGTTGTTGATGGGATTCACTCAACCACAAATAAACATCTCAGCTGGATCCCATCAGCTCCTAAAGACTGAGCACAAAATGACTCCTCCAGGACTGTGAAGCAGGACAAGACACTTTGATGTCTTGATCCTGCACAAGCTGAACACTATAAATACTGCAAGGATGGAATATGGTCCCCACTCCCAATGCTGACCACCTTCCCTGGAGACCAAGGGAGCAGATGTTCTGTCTGTGCCCACTGCCTTGGGTGAAAGACAAGGTTTGGGTCATTGAATCCTGGCTCAGTGAAGCAACAAGAGCCACAGCCACTCTGCACTGGGATGATTTCATCATCTCACTCTGGGTGATTGTACACATGGCCTGGAACTGGAGCCAGACATCCAGCACACATCTAGGTGGGGCTGTGTGAGATGTTAGGTGAGTACATGCCCATGGAAGGAGGGACAAGCACCTGCATGTTATCAAGCATTGGAACAGGCTGCCCAGGCAAGTGGTGGAGTCCCCATCCCTGGAGGGATTTAAAAGATGTGTAGATGTGGCACTTAGGGACATGGTTTAGTGGCCATGGTGGTGTTGGGTTGAGGGTTGGACTTGATCATCTTAGAAGTCTTTTCCAACCTTAATGATTCTGTGATTCTGAAGACCTTGAAGTCTTGAGCATGTCATTCAGCACTGAGAGGGACCACAACTGGGTGTATTTGCATTGCATCTTCTTCTGCAGTGTCCACCAATTTGAGCTCCTCTGAAGTCCAGCTTTGGATCTGGGCAATGCCAGAGGTGTGGGACACTGACTTTGGCCTGGGATAGGAGGTTGGTGAGGCCAGGATGGATGGACAGAAACCTTAGGCACCAGATCTTGAGGGCACAGACAGAGCTGGTTGCTAGAGGTCCTCTAGAGATGGTGCCAAGGTAGAGCTGGCAGCACGGTCCCCTCTGTTTGTAAGGTGCCACTGGAAGCAGAGAGAAGATACAAAACCCATAAAACCTGAGGATGGCCAGATTCTTTAATTTCATGGAGACAATGACCATGTTTCTGCAGGGTGTACAGCTCATTGCCCCATAGACACCTGACCCCTGAAGGAACCCCTGGTGGCATCAGCATCTTCAGCATTGTATTTTTATGGTTATCATAGCATCAATGACTGTAAGATTAGTTTTAAGTGCTCAGTAGTTACCACCTCAAGTAGTTCTGACCTGGAGCTTTTCAGCAGAAACCCTGGTTCAGGTGCATTTCTCTGCCCAGAGAGGGTGTGGAGTCTCCATCTCTGGAGATGTTCAAACCCACCTGGACACTTTCCTGTGCAGCCTGGTGTAGGGAACCTGCTTTGGCAGGGGGGTTGGACTGGATGATCTCCTGAGGTCCCTTCCAGCCCCACCATTCTGTGATTCTCCCTCTTCACCCAACAGCTTTGGAGAGCAGCTCCATGGGTGTGCAGGCTTTTGTTGTCTGAGGAGATGCAGGAAGAGGAGCTGGGACACCCACCTTGCAGTGCTAGTTTGACATGCCTGGTAGTTGGTACAACCATATGATGCTCCTCATGATGGACAAGGAGTCCTGACACACTTCCAAGGCAGGGACAGAGCAGCCAAGTGCCAAGGAGCTGAGCAGCCTGAGGTTCTCCATGGAGTTGACCCAAAAAGCCAAAGCAGAGGCCAAGTTGGACTCAAAGGTAAAAGAAATCTTCACAGCCCTGAGCCTGCTCTGCTGCAAGGTGGGGTTTTTTGAGGAGCCTGGGATGTGAATGGGAAAATCAGATGAGGCAAAAAAAGTTCATTGTCCTTCTGGAAGCTGATGCCAAGACACGGCCAAGACACGGCCAAGGCACGGCCAAGGCACAGCAGTTTCACGCCTCATTGCTTGAGTGTCTCCATCCTCACTCGGTGCAGAGCAGAGCTCAGAAGGCATGACCACCACAGATCATCCCCCAAGTGCATGGTGTTTGGCTTGTCTGGGATGAAGACAGACTGCAGTGACGTGGACAGGGCTGGTGGCTGTGCCAGCAGTGATGGCACGGTGCCATCCATGGATGAGGCGGCTGGTGGAAAGCTCAGGCTATTAGTCCAGGAGCTCCACAGCCAACAGAGCAACCTTTATACTCACCATAACCTCCTCTATGTTTGTCTCTACCAGGAAGGACATTCCAGGAGCAGTAAACACCCTTCTGTGTTTGTAGACACAGTGCTGAGGGACATGGGTCAGTCAGGGACTGGTCAGTGTTGGGGTCATGGTTGGACTCCAGGAGCTCAAAGGACTTTTCCAATCCAGACAGTCCTGGGGCTCTGTGAATTGTTTTAAGGGGTTAGACCTCCAGTTAAGACTGAAATGAGCTGTGTCACTCAAAGCCAGGACCATCTCCACCTTCCTGAGACCCCACATGCAGTACTGTGTCCAGCTCTGGAGCAGAGACAGGGACCTGTTGGAGCAGGTCCAGAGGAGGGGCACAAAAATGATCAGAGGGATGGAACAGCTCTGCTGTGGGGACAGGCTGAGAGAGTTGGGGCTGTTCAGCCTGGAGAAGAGAAGGTTCTGAGGAGATCTTGTTGTAGACTTCCAATATTTAAAGAGGGATCTATAAGAAAGATGGGGACAGACATTTTAGCAGGACCTGTAGTGACAGGACAAGGGGAGATGGTTTTAAACTAAAAGAGGGAGATTCAGACTGGATAGAAGGAAGAAATGTTTTACACTGAGGGTGGTGAAACCCTGGCCCAGGTTGCCCAGAGAGGTGGTAGAAGCCCCATCCCTGGAAACATTCAAGATCAGGTTGGATGGGGCTGTGAGCAACCTGATCTGGTTGAAGATGTCCCTGATCACTGCAGGGGGCCTTGAAAGGTCCCTTCAACCCAAACCATTCTATGATTCTATGGACTTTGGGGCCAGGAGACCACAAGGGCCCTCCCTACAGACCATCCCATTAGCTCAACTCTCCTGGCCTCCACGCACCAGGCATGATCCAGCAGGTAACGAGCAAAATCAACTGCAAGCCCCATCCAACGGGGTTAAACCAACAAACACCACCTCAAGCAGCTTCTCAAAGTGTTTTTACAGCAACACCTTGACCTGGTTCCCACCCCTCAGCACTGAACCACCTCCCTCTCCTCAAACTGCTTCATTGCAAACCACCCTTCTGGATGGAAACCTCTCTCTTCTGGGTGGAAACCTCTCTCTTCTGGGTGGAAACCTCTCTCTTCTGAGTGGAAACCTCTCTCTTCTGGGTGGAAACCTCTCTCTTCTGGGTGGAAACCTCTCTCTTCTGAGCAAATAAGACCAGGAAATGAAGATAAAATTGTTATTATTGAAGAGAAAAATCAGCTCAGCTCTCTTGCCAGGTTTTCTTGGAGTGTCTCCTGGAGGTTAAGGTGGTTCAGCTCCTCTGTGGGGTGGCAGCTTTCCAGCTTCTCGTGTCACTGCCCTCCAGCTCATGGGGCTGAGCTCAGGCGGTGTGAAACACAGCGGGGTGTTGTCAGGGCATCCCCAAAGGAGCTCATGTGCTTCACAACTCCAACCTTAGATGATAGACAAAGACAAGCTGGAAGGCTGAGGAAATAGCAGAGAAACAAACATCACCACATTGTTCAAGCAGAGGAACATCTTGCAGTGAACTTCTGCACAGACCCATGGACAGGCTGGCAAAGGCAAGAGCTGTCCTCTCATCTCCATCTTGTGTCCAGCTCTGAGCTCCCCAGTTCCAGAGGGACAGGGATCTTCTGGAGAGAGTCCAGGGGAGGCCACAGAGATGCTGAGGGCCCTGGAGCATCTCCTGTGTGAGGAGAGGCTGAGAGAGCTGGGACTGTTCAGCCTGGAGAAGAGCAGCCTGAGAGGGGATCTGATCAATGTCTGTCAATATCTGAAGTGTGGGGGCCAAATGGATGGGGCCAGGCTCTTCTGGGTGGTGCCCAGTGACAGGACAAGGGGCAATGGGCACAAACTGGGACACCAGAAGTTCCAGACAAACTGAAGGAAAAACTTCTTTGCTGTGAGGGTGCCGGAGCCCTGGGCCAGGCTGCCCAGAGAGGGTGTGGAGTCTCCATCTCTGGAGATGTTCAAACCCACCTGGACACTTTCCTGTGCAACCTGGTGTAGGGACCCTGCTTTGGCAGGGGGGTTGGACTGGATGATCTCCTGAGGGCCCTTCCAACCCCACCACTCTGGGATTCTGGGATCTCCTGCTGCCAGCTCCTCCCCAGCAAGGATCCTTGGAGTCCTCAGCACAAGGACATGGAGCTACTGGAGCCAGTCCAGAGGAGGCCACGAGGATGATGCCAGGGCTGGAGCAGCTCTGCCGTGAGGACAGGCTGAGAGAGTTGGGGCTGTTCAGCCTGGAGAAGAGAAGGCTCTGGGGAGATCTTCTAGTGGCCTTTCAATACTTAAAAGGGGCCTAGAAGAAAGATGGGGACAAACTTTTTATCAGGGCCTTTAGTGACAGGACAAGGGGTGATGGTTTTAAACTCAAAGAGGAGAGATTCAGACTGGATATAAGAAAGAAATTTTCTACACTGAGGGTGGTGAAACCCTGGCCCAGGTTGCCCAGAGAGGTGGTAGAAGCCCCATCCCTGGAAACATTCAGGGTCAGGTTGGACGGGGCTCTGAGCAACCTGGTCTGGTTGAAGATGTCCCTGCTCACTGCAGGGGGTTGGATGAGATGACTTTGAAAGGTCCCTTCCAACTGAAACCATCCCAGGATTCTATGATCTCACGGCTTCAGCATGGTGACAGTGTTAGTCCCCCTCTGGGACTTCACTCTGGTGTGTGGGGACTTCTCACTGGTATGGGGGGTTGTGGTGGGGCTGGACAGACTGGGTTTGGATGATGCCAGCATTCTGCCTGCCCATACCCCTACATCTTTCTCAGGTGAAGTCTAGGACATTTGGGTCTCCCCATCCCCTGCCTCCCTAGATCCTAGACACCATGGGATGTAGTGGAGTTGGGTCTCCTGTGACCACACCCTTCAGAGCAATGAAAAGCCATTTAGAGATCCAAGCACAAACAGCACCAATCTCACCAGCAAATCTCTGGAACATCTCCTTGAAACAGCCTGTTGGTGCTGAGCAGCTCCAAAAAGGTGTCAGAGAATCAATCCCTGGGTCCCTCTGGGTGGTGGTTGTGTTGGCCAGATGAATCCTTTGCTCTAGGGGAAAAAACCAAACCCAAAGCCAAAGGGACTTGGATGCTCTTTGAGTTGACATCCAGAAATGGGAAGAGGAGCAGAGACAAATAGGGGAAGGGTCTTCACTTGGTTCAAGAGTGGCCAGTGCTGAGCCCTGAGAAGGATCTAGATTCATGGTCCAGCAGCTCAGGTCCCTCCAAACGTGCCTCTGCACAGAGATGTGTGTGCACACACGGAGTGGCAGCACAGGGTGAACTCTTCTACCTTCCCCACTGCAACAGTAGGGTGAAATCTATGGGATCCATTTCCCTTCCCCCTTTCCCCAGTCATCCACCTCCTCTCCAGCCACCCCTGGCCTCCAGTTGTGCCCAGGGCAGTTGAGATGGGATGTGAGGAAGAATTTCTTTGCTGAAAGGGTTCTGAGGCATTGGAAGGGGTTGCCCAGGGCAGTGGTGGAGTCCCCATCCCTGGAGGGATTGAAGAGTCGTGTAGACACAGTGCTGAGGGACAGGGGTCAGTGGGGACTGGGCAGTGTTGGGTTCATGGTGGGACTCCAGGAGCTCAAAGGGCTTTTCCAATGGGCTTCTGTTTCTGTGTGATGCTGGAATTCTTTCAACACAACAGAACACAGGAGGCAGCAGAAGGTTTCAGAGCATTTCATTTGTAACCACAGTGCACTTTGCATTATTGTATATAAGGCATAGACAGGTGAGACATCCATCATCCAGACCATCCAACCATTCCAAACCCCTGAGGAACCACAAGGAACACTTGAGAAAGGTCCTACCTCCTGGCTGGCTTTGGTGGAGAGACAGAACCAAGCTATGGTGGGCCCACAGTCAGGCAAACAGATGGATGTGGCTGTTCAACCAGCAAGACAAATGGGACTGAGTTGGTCTTTTCAGATGTTCTTTTACCCACCACAGTCCCACAGAGTCTTCTTGGCATGAAAATTGTCCCTGCAGCCTGGGCTGGGAGCATGGGGATGTAACCCTTACACAGCTGGATGTCCTAAATCCTGCTCACTTCTCACTGATAATCCACTTTGGTTTGTCAGGGAAGAGCTGCTGGTAGGTTCTTGGGGAATGAAAGATGGTTTGTGACTGGGAGAGGCTCTGGAGAGGTCACACATGAAGGTGTTTTGGTAGGGTGGCTTGCTTCTGCTGAGATAGACAGTGGTTGTTGTGATAGGATGGGTGATGAGCATCCAGATGTAAGCAGTATTGTGCACTCACACATGGGTCACTCATCTCTTTGAGGGTCTGGACACCAAGATTTTGATCTGAGATAGGTAGAGATGACAGAGCAATAATGCCAAGCTGGGAAACTTCACAATCTGGAGGTGCAAGGACCAAGCACACCAACATTTTGGTAAAATAGAAAACCCCAAACTCATTAAGAAATGTGCAAACAATGAGCAACTTCTGTCCTCAACTGATCAGATCCTCCAGGAGAAAACATTATGGAAGATCTGACCAAGATCTGGTGGCTTGGTAGTGGCTGATAAATGGGGGAGAGGATGTGAACGAGGTTGGGAGGCAAAAATTGAACAAATGCAAAAAAATGAAGCATTTAACTGTGCTGGGCAAATAAAACTCCCACCCTGGGACGTGCAGATCCAGAACTGACTTCACCACTTGAGTTTTTGAGGAATGGGATGTTGGATCAGACAAACCTCAACTGCAAGGACAAGCTTTCATAGCTGCATGTTCTTCATGTCCAAGACATGGTCTTCACACAGAGCAGTGAGCTGCCCTGTGCAATCTGGGTGCTCTTAGTGCTCAATAACAAGGGATTTAATGCTCAACTCATCCCATCCCAACCCAACAAGGTGATTAACCATGAGCTTTGGTGGGTTTTTTGCCCTTGCTTTCTCCTAAGCACAGGCTTAAGTGCCTTCCTGGAGCAGGGCAGGAGCTTACACGAGCACAGTTTGTCCTTGGAAACTCTGATCCCTCAGGATCACTTTTCCCTGCTCCTTGCTCTCACATGTCACGTTGAGGAGCAACAGCTCCAGGGGACACATGAAACTGAGGAAGATGTGTCTCATCCTGCTAAAGGGTGGCAGGGAAACATCTATTTATCATCAGAGAGTCCGTAGGGAAAGCCATGAGCAGCAGGACAGCTGTCTCTCAGAGGGACATTTGCTTTCAGGCTTGATGCCCCTCTTCTGGGAGATGGTTCTTTGCAGGATGAGTGGAGCACAGAATGGTTTGGGTTGGAAGGGACCTTAAAGCCCATCCAGTTCCAACCCTCCTGCCAGCAGCAGGGACACCTTCCACTAGACCAGGTTGCTCAAAGCCTCATCCAACCTGGCCCAGAACACTTCCAGGGAGGAGCAGCCACAGCTTCTCTGGCCAACCTGGGCCAGGGTCTCACCACCCTCACACCAAAGAATTTCTTCCTCACATCTCAGCTCCATCTCCCCTCTGCCACTTTCAAGCCATCACTCCTTGTTCTCTCACTCCCTGCCCTTGGCCAAAGTCCCTCCCCAGCCTTCCTGGAGCCCCTTCAGGTACTGGGAGGCCACTGGAAGGTCTCCCTGGAGCCTTCTCTTCTCCAGGCTGATGCAAGATTAAAATTGGAGACTAATGCTGTTTTGATTGACCTCCTCTCATGCCATGAGCCAGCTCTACAAAACAAAATCCCTTTCAGCCCCACCACTGTGATTGCAACAGCAGAGAGACAGATGGAGAGGAGGAGGGAGCAGAAAAGAGCAGAACTGTCCCAACGCTGCCATCCCAGTCCTGTCCCAGCTGCCATTTGCTCAGCAGGAAACTGAGCAAGACACAATTAAGTGTCTCGACACAATTAAGTGTCTCAACACAATTAAGTGTCTCAAAACAATTAAGTGTCTCAACACAATTAAGTGTCTCATCATCATTTGTTTGCAAAGCAGAAATCAAACAATCCTGCTTCTGAAGGTGCAGGTGATCGACCTCCTCACCACCCAGCTGCAGACAGGTCCATGCCCCACAGTGCAGCCTGGTTTGTGTGTTTGGAAGCACAGGAGAAATAATAATAATAATAATAACAATAATAATAATAACAGTAATAATAATAATAACAATATATTCACCAAGCTCTGGCTGTGAGGGTTGTGTGTAGCAGGAGAGGAGAGAAGCCAAGTCCACGTGCTCTGCTGTGCTCCTGGGATTGCTCTCAGGGCAGGGCTCAGCCTGACCCCACTTTCTCTGCCACGACAGCACTGGTTTTGATGGGAGGAAGGTGGGAGCTGGAGCGTGTCCAGAGAAGGGAACGGAGCTGGGGAAGGGTCTGGAGCACAAGTGTGCTGAGTTCAGGCTGAGGGAACTGGGGGTGCTGAGCCTGGAGAAAAGGAGGCTGAGGGGAGACCTTCTGGCTCTGTCCAAGTCCCTGCAAGGAGGGTGCAGAGAGGTGGGGGTGGGTCTGTTCCAGCAAGGACCAAGGGACAGGACAAGAGGAAATGGGCTCCAGTTGTGGCCAGGGCAGTTGAGATGGGATGTGAGGAAGAATTTCTTTGCTGAAAGGGTTCTGAGGCATTGGAAGGGGTTGCCCAGGGCAGTGGTGGAGTCCCCATCCCTGGAGGGGTTGAAGAGTCGTGTAGACACAGTGCTGAGGGAAAGGGGTCAGTGGGGACTGGTCAGTGCTGGGTTCATGGTTGGACTTGATGATCTTAAAGATCTTTTCCAATAGAGGTAATTATGTGATTCTGGGACTGTAGAGGTGAAAGAGCAGCTCAGAGGGAAACCAAGCTCCAGAAGAACCTAAACCAGACTGTGAGATCCTTCATGAGCACAAAATTCAACGGGAGTTTGGATTTAGCAGTCACTACCAACTCCTGCCCAGTGTTTTCCTCTCCAAGCCTTTTCCCTGGGTCCTGTATCTGGTGGTTTTTTGCTCTTTGGTAACACCAGGTATCAGCCCAGGGTTTCAGGCTCTGCAGCAGATTTTTCTCTTCAGGAGACTTTGTACATACAGAAATCAGATTATACACATTGCCCAGCAAAGGAAAACGGAGCCTTATTCAGAGTGCAAAGAAAAGCCCACCCAGAACCTGAGAGATTTTGGCTTTCAAGAGCTGCTGACTCCTCCACCAAGGTCTGAAACATCTGTGGACATCAACAGAGTGTAAATGCAAAGGTCCTTTCCTCCCCCACCCTGTCCAGTTTTGCACGTGCTGCTCGAGCTCTACAAATCAGAGCAGCTTAAGAGGAAAATAAACCAAAAACATACAGACAAAGAAGTAAAATAAAAATATTTCAGCATATGCAGAATAGTTTGGGGGGTTTTTTTCACTTGCTGCTTCCGAGGTGAGTGCTGTAGGTGGGACTCTGCACGCTGCATCAGGGTAAGTTGTATCTTCAACCTGGGCCTGAGAGAAGCTGTTCCTTCTCCATCTCCATCTGTGGATGTGATCCAGTGCAGAGCTGCAACTTCTGTCCAAAATCTCCA